>JAXBDA010001009.1:0-64297 GCA_036023075.1 Gaultheria prostrata | reverse complement strand
AAATGAGAATGCGAAAAGGAACCAGAGAGCTGATTCTGGGTTTTTGGCTCTAACGCTCAAAATGGGGAATGAGTTTTGTGGAATGGGTTCTCAGAAACTGGCGCCCAAACAGCCAAAAGGGAAAACCAAGAGTGGGAAAATGAGATAACACGGCTCCCAAACACCCCCTTAACATTGACCTAGAGAAGCAATTAGAAAAGGTTTCCAATGCAACACAACTAATATTAAATTTTTATTAGGTTCCCACTAAGGGCAAAAAAAGAATTAAAAGGTTGATTTTGGTTTTCCAATAAATTAAATTTTTTTAGAGCGCAAAAAAGATGTGGAAGTATTCGTATGAAAAATTTGATATTTGGAGTAGGGGTAATTCTATTCACAACCCATTTTTTGCTAAATACAACCATAATTCACTCTTTAAATGGGTTGTATTTAGCAAAAAGTGGGTTGTGAATAGAATTACCCTCGGAGTAGTCATGATTCATTTAGGAGAGTTTTCCAGAGAATCTTTTGTGTTTGGCAACTTGTCAACTACCCTCTTGTAATATTCCGTTTCTTTTATGAAATACGAGTATTACTTTTTTGCTGTTAAAAAAAAATAATACATTTATACTTCCCTTTGAAGTTTGAAGTAACTTTGGGAGAATTTCCTTCAAATTTATTTTTTCTCTTTTTCTTTCAAAATTGATCTTGCCAAAGCGAAACCAACCGGAAGCGCGCCAAACATCACTTTTGAAACAGTGGAAATGGCGGCATTTCTCTCTCTCTCTCTTTCTCTCTCTCTCTCTCTCTCTCTCTCTCTCCGCAACTCTGAAAGAAAACGCAGATTAGTTCAAGACAATTGACACCCACACATATCTTCTTCATTTTAATTGCCTTCTTCTGTTCGATTCTTACTAAACCCTGAACCAATTTGCAAACCCCTAAACCCTAGAACCCAATCTCCCAAATGGGTGACCAAGAAAACAGTATCCGCACCACCCGCTCTTTAAAGAAGCGACCCTTTGCTTCCACGGCTGCATCCAATCAGTCTATGCAACAAAAACCCGTTACGAAGATGCGAGTCCCGTTGGGTGACCTCACTAACTCGGCCGATGTCGGGTTGACTCAGAGATCTGGTTTTGTGGGTACCCAGAAGCCCAAACCTAATTTGAGTAAGACAGAGAAGGAGAAGGAGAAGGAGAAGGAGCCGGCTGAACCGGAGTTTGTTGTGAGTTATGATGATGGGGAGAAATGTGAAGAGACGGATCTTATGTGTCAGAATCTTGGATCATTGGAGGTATACCAGTTTCTATTACTTGTATGCATTTGGGTTTAATTATAGATCTCTACTTGGTTGCCGAGAAAAGGATGATGTCTGTGTTTAAAATCGATTCGATTTCGCTCGGTTTGAGATTATCGATAATAAAATGATGAAGAAATCAATCTAATTGAGGTTGTTTAAAAGTTTTGATGGGCTTAAGCTTCTGTTTCATTGAATGACTAATTTGAAGTTTCTGAGGAATCTGACTTGGTGTTTGTGGTTTTGATGTACCTCTGTTTACCTTGTTTCATCACTGTCCATTATGTGGTATTGGGACAATTTTTATCATCCCTTCCGTTTTTAGGGCTTCTGATTAAGTATTGTGTTATTTTGTGGTGATGGGATTTGTATGAATAAAATGTTCTGTAATTCAGGATTTGGCTAGCCCGGAGATTGTTGTTAGCTATGATGATCTGCAGAAATGCGAGGATGCACCTCTTATATACCAGAATCTTCGCTCCTTGGAGGTATGCCAATATGTTGTACATGTCTGCATTTGATGGTAGGTTTCTGTTTGGTTGCCAATAAATGGATGATATAAAAACAAAACCAAAGATGGAAAATGTCATGGTTAAGCTTCTATTCATTCCAATCGGTTTTAATTAGGCTTACATATGTTGTTTGAGAAAATACACGCATTTCCATAATTACGAAAGTGTTTTTGTGGGTGTGTATGCATGTATAGGCTTGATGCTACCCTTTGTTTAATTAGTTCCCACATCATTGGGAAGTGTTAGTGCAAATCAATCACACACACAATATAGAATACGAAAACAGTAAAGGAATCGATGTTGTTCGAGAGATACACGCATTTCCATAATTACGAAAGTGTTTTGTGGGTGTGTATGCATGTATAGGCTTGATGCTACCCTTTGTTTAGTCAGTACCCACATCATTGGGAAGTGTTAGTGCAAATCAATCACACACACAATATAGGAATCGACAGCAAGATTTACATGGTTCCCCAAAACTGGGTACCTCCATGGGAGCGAAAGTGAGTCTGTTATTTGATTAGTCATCCAGGGTTTTTACAATAGGGAGTATTTATAACGCCTACTCTATTCCAATCTAAAATACATCAAAACCCAAAAACCATTGGGCCTACGGCCTAGCCCAAACAGTTGATCTGCTGTGGGTGGCTCCGTTCCGCATTTGGCCTTTACTAGAACTTCTCGGTACCTCTCCATATGAGCCATAAGTTCCAACAGGAAGGAAAGGATAATTCAGAATCTGTTTCCTGTTGGTTTTTCCCCTAAATAAAATGAATAGATAGCCCAATTGAGCTTGCATAAAACTTGGTTTGGCAGAAGTTTTCTATTTCTTGAATTTGGATTTTCAAATTTGCTAGTTTTGTGTACATCTACTTGCCTAGTTTAGAAAAGGACAATAATGTGTTCTAGGGAGCAATTTTACCTGTCCACTCTGTATAAGTTGTTTGATTAAAGTTGTGCCACTTTGTGTAGCGGTATTCACAAATCTGATGACGATGTAATCTAGGTGGAGGAAAAGAGGAGACCCTTGCCCGGTTACATGGAAAAGGTCCAAAAGGATGTTAATCAAGCAATGCGGGATATTCTGCTGGATTGGTTGGTTGAGGTTGCTGAGGAATACAAACTTGTCTCAGACACCCTGTATCTTACTGTGTCCTATATTGACAGATTCTTATCTCAGCATTCTATAAGCAGGAACAAGCTTCAGCTTGTTGGTGTTGCTTGCATGCTTATTGCCGCGTATGCTTATGATCCCCCACCTCATAACATTCATTTCTATAATCATTGCACCGGTTGACTATCTTATTGCTTTTTTGTGGTTGTTGCTACAGCAAGTATGAAGAGATCAATCCTCCGCATATTGAAGAATTTTGCTATATAACTGATAATACTTATACAAAGGAAGAGGTGGGTTTGGTTGCTCCAAATTGTCTTACTGATTTTGCCATTAGGAATCTTTACCATTGCACGTTTTGGGGTGATTATACAGGTGGTTAACATGGAGCGAGACGTGCTCATCTTTTTGAACCATGATATGGGTACTCCTACAATTAAGACTTTTATGAGGTAGGAACACTGTCAATGTGCTACTAGTTCTTTCCCGTGTTTATAATCTTTTTATCTATTCTCAAAGTTAGCTACTGCTACTACTTTGTCTATGTTATTACATTTGTAACTACTTGCGAAACCACTGTACGTGCAGAATTTTTACCAGGGGTACTCAAGACAACTGCAAGGTATGCCATCCCTTTGTTTTTTGTCATCTCTATCAATGTCAGCGCATCTCTCATTTTGATTTTCACTGTTTCAGTATTTTCTATACATTCCAGGTTTTAAATTTGGAGCTGGAGTTTTTGGGTAGTTACCTAGCGGAGATGAGTTTGTTAGATTATGATTGCTTGCAGTTCTTGCCATCATTGGTTGCTGCTTCAGCCATCTTTCTGTCTAGGTTCACAATCCAACCAACGAAGCATCCGTGGGTAAGAATAAGCTCCCATATAACCCTAGCTGTTCAACTGAAGTATATTTAAGGGTGCAGTTTATACTGATACCATATTCGCCATAATGCACAACTAATTTTTATACAGAATTATTATTCTTATGCTGAATGTGGGAGCTAGAGGTCGTTAAATAGGTCATTGACTCTTCAATGTAGCTAAAGAACTCCTTTTAGAAATTCCTTAAGCAAGCTAACGGTAATCTGAACAAATTTGTGTGGTCTGGTTCAAATGTTGGATCTCACTTCAGCATAGGAGCTTGGGACGATCTTTGATTTCCTAGGAAAGAGGCATAGGCTTTCAGGCTTCAATCCTTATGCAGTCATATGCTCTTTCTTCTAAAGATGACTCCTTGTGCATTCAGTGGAAATACAGGGTGAGTTTGCCATTAGATAAAATGAGGTTGAAGTGATAAAATGAGGTTCATTTTATCAAATGAGGTGGGGAGGTAATTTTATCTCCAACGAATCTAGTCAAAGGGTTGTCCAGATTCATTGGAGATAAAATCACCTTCTCACCTCATTTGATAAAATGAATCTCATTTTATCACCTCAACCTCATTTTATCTAACGGCAAACTCACCCTGAATCATTAAAATCATGTGGTTCTGAATCTGGACTATGCCTGAACATTCTGATTTCTATTTGATATGGAGGACACTCTTAAAATTCAGATTGATTACTAGGAATGCTGTAGAGTACATTATTGGGTGGATCAACTACCATTCTTTGGCTTGATAGTTGGAAAAATTCCCTTGGATCTCTCATTTGATGTCTATGGTCCTAGAATTGTTTATTTCTCTTGCTCTTAATTGGCTGGCTCAGTTTCTTCTATTATCAATGAATGGTAAATGGGTTTGGGCCTTTTGACCAACTAGAACGTGGAGATATCTTTCTACTTAAGAAACTTGCATAGACTTCAAATGTTTTCCTTGGCCGGACTAAAAATGATGTTATGAGGGAATGCCTCGTTGATGTGGAAATGAATGTAAAGAGAGAAAGGAATGTAAAGATGATGTGGAAATGAATTCATGTAGTTTCTAAGCAATCACTACAAGTTGACTGATATTTTTACGTATTCATGAATTACTTACACGTTTTGCAGAGCTTGGGGCTGCAACAGTACTCAGGTTATAGACCATTTGAATTGAAGGAATGTGTTCTTGCTATTCATGACTTGCAATTGAGTAGAAGAGAAGTGGCTTTCAAAGCAGTTAGAGATAAATACATGCAGCATAAGGTATCTCGTTTTTATTTTTGCATATTTTTTCACCATCTTGTGGTGTTTTTTAGCATCGTGCTCTCATGATTTCAGCTTCTACTTTTGTCTCCGAAGCACTAATAATGTGCTGGCTGCAACCCATTGTTAAAGCAACCCATTCGGCTTTTACTTGTAAAGACCCTCCCGAAATAGCAATGTGCAGCCACATATGGGAGATGGTTCTTAGCAGTTTTAGAACGTGGGATTTCTTCGTATCTGCAAGCAGCTATCTAATGTGAACGCTTTTGTTTTTTTAACAGTTCAAGGGTGTTGCAGCATTGTTGTCTCCCTCAGAAATTCCTGTGAGTTATTTCGAGGACTGCAAAGCATAGCCGTTGAGATTCCAAATGTCAGCCATTTTGCCTTCACTATAACATCTTGTTGTAAGGTAGGCAGAAGCGAATGAAGTGATCATAGATCTGAACTTTGGGAATAATTTGTAGAACTTGTTGGCTAGTGATCTGCTTGGAGCTTGCTGTTTCTTTTTCGACGATTTACATGAAGGATACAGTAGTTTATATCCAAATAATTGAACTTGCAAAGTTCATAGTTTCAAATACTTTTTGTTGCGATGAATGTATTACACAATATTGATACGTGTCCCCAGTGAGAGTACTAGACCAACGGGACATTGAGGCTGGGAGTCAAGAAATTTTTCAGTGCCGGGTGGGTATGGCACGCGTACTCGTTCGGCGATTTCAGCCATCCATAGCGTGATCCGATGGTCCGCATTTTAGAGAGAGAAAAAGAGGGGAGAGGGGAGAGAGAATCAATCTGGGCCGTCCAAAAAAAGTTTGGACGGCTCAGATCATACGTGGATATCGCCACGTGGTAGCCACTCGGCACTGGATTTTTTCCTCTAAATACATTGAAGAGATGAATCTAAGTCTAAGTACTCATCAACCAAGTCAGTTTGGTTTATGGCTCACGGAAAAAACAGTACATTCAGTTTGAATAACTTTTAAAATAAGATTTGGTTTATAGGACAGAAGGATTCTGGTTGTGTTTGGTTTGGGTTTTGGATTTTGATTTTTGTAATGATTAGAAGGAGAAATAAGGATAGTAATTAAAAAATGGGGATTAATGATTAGAGAGATATAGAGAAAAATGAAAATAATATTTAAAAATAGGGGTAATAATTGGATAATAATTCAGAAAATCGGTTCTTGAAAACTAGGGGTGAGCACAAACCTGCCTGACCCGACGGCGAACGGGCGGTTTAGAACATTAGTACGGGTCGGATATCGCCACTTGGCATTGAATTTTTTTCCTCTATAAATACATTGAAGGGATGAGTCTAAGTACTCATCAACCAAGTCAGTTTGGTTTATGGTTCACCGAAAATACAGTAAATCCAGTTTGAAATACTTTTTAAGATTTGGTTTATACGGACAGAAATAAGATTGGTCAATCTTTTAAAATAAGATTGGTGAAAGATTTGCTTATTTGAGAAATTTAATAAGACATATTTGAAATAAAGTCAAATATGATAGTGGAGGAACTTAGAGAGGCCGTGCATATACAAGAATCTTGTTTCTCAATGATATTTCTTCTGTCCTATTTTGTTGGCCCCTCATTGAAAATCTAATTATTTAAGGGAATATAATTATTAATTATTTTGAAAGATAATTAAGGGAACATAATTATTGCATTGTACATTTGTTAATTTTCCAATTTTGTCTATCGATGTGTTGTTTTTTTGAATCCCAACTTGTTTAAAAATGAAAAAACTGAAGGGCAAAATGATAATGTTGCGTTACATTTTTTAAAACTTTTCAAAATGGAAAATATTTTCAGGATATCCCAAAATGAAATATTTGTCTATCTTTGCAAGACAGAGAGAGTAGCAGAATTGTGTGGAGAGTCTGGAGACTAGATTGCCTACGACAAATAAATTTTGAACCTTTATGGACAATTAAAAATTCTCCAAGGTAAGAAAATCAAACTAGATGTCTCTCACTTAAAAATTTTCTGTATAACAAACGGAGTTTCTGAGGGGGTGTTCCACTAACAAAAAACTGTTTTTTTTTTTCCAAAAATCAAGACAAGTCATTCTTTCATAATACATCACATAAAAAACCTTGAAAAACTAGCTTATTATAAAAACACCCCCTTAGTCTCACTTAAAAAAAAGACGTCCATGCTTATTATTTTCCCCTTTTTATGTGTGAACGTTTATACTTTTCCCTTGTGAAATTTAGGACTCGGGCGAACACTACAGCTAGTGTGGTTGGATGGTTATTCTCCTTCCTAAAGGCGACATTCTGAGTTTGAGTTTTGCTCGGCTCCCATTGTAACCGTTAACAAATAGTCTCTCTCCTATCATCTAGGAAAAGAAAGAAAGATGGACAGTAACTTCTCTAGTTTTGCATTGAAAGCCAAAGTATACCTTAAGGTTTGTTTGGAACTTCTGAAAAAGAAGAAAGAAAAAGAACAAGAAAATTATTTTCTCTTTCTTTGGTTAAAACGGGCCGTAATGCCCATTGAATGAAGGCCTCAATCTGCTTTACGAAACAACAACAAAAAAGGCCCCCAAGGCCCGCCGCGAATAAACTTTGCAAGCCCCCTCAGAGAGAGAGAGAGAGAGAGAGACACCTGTTGAGGAAATCCCGTTGGACGGAAGAAAATAGGTAGACTTTCCGGCGGTGGGAGCAGCGGTTTCATCGGAGAAGATGGAGTTCGAAGTCGACGAGAAAGAACTTAAAGCCTCCGGAGCTGAGCCCCTTCCCGATGGACGGCGTGGACTCCGGTTACATGGTTGGGAGATCGAGTCTCTTAAGCGTCCCATTCTCAACTCTCGCCAACTCCAAGAGTACTCTCTCTCTCTCTCTAGCTATCTATCTGGCAATCGTGTGTGTGTGTGCGCGCGCGCGAGATCAAAGAGCCTATATGTTTGCTGCGGAATCGAGATTAATGTTAGTGTGAGCGTATAATTTCGTGATTCAAACGTCGTTTGTCCCTCGATGTTTGAAACCATTCATTGTTTCTTTTGAGAGGATATTTTTCTTTTATGTGCTATCTTAAAAATAGGAAGTTAAGTCCAGATTTGGAATCAAAGTATTGAACAGTAGCATATGTTTATCTCTTTGCAGAGGGGGGGGGGGGGGCTTCATGTTGCATTGTATTGATTAACCTGAAGATTGAGTGACTAGAGGGAGGATAGACCAAACTCCAATGAGTGACCATTTTAGGTATTTAGGCCCTATTTGTTAGTCAAGATGGAGAGATTGCAGATGATGTGACCTATAGGATCAAAGTGGGGTGGCTCAAGTGGAGAAGCGCTACTGGTGTATTGTGTGACAATAGGGTACCCACAAAATTGAACGAAAAATTCTATAGGACTGCCATAAGACCAGCGATGCTTTACGAGACAGAATGCTGGCCTATTAAAAACAGCTGGTGAACATGAGAAGTGTAGCGGAAGTGAGAATGTTGAGATGGATGTGTGGTAATACTAGACGAGACATGATTAGAAATGAAACAGTCCGGGTGATGGTAGGTGTAGTACCTATAGAGGAGAAGTTGCGGGAAAGTAGGCTAAGGTGGTTTGGGCATGTCTATCTTAAACCAGCGGATGTAGTAGTTAAGAGAGTGGATATGATAGTTTTGGGTAGCAACGCTCCGGGGAAGGGAAGACCCAAATTGATATTAGATGCGGTAGTGCGTAATGATTTGAGTCTACTAGGTCTAGGTAAACAAGCAGCACTTGACAGAGCTCAATTGAGGAAAACAATTCATGTAGCCGACGCCAATTGATTAGGACATGAGGCTCGGTTTGGTTTGGTTTATTACGGATGCATAAGGCGGCAATAAAAAGTTCTAATTGTCCCAGTGATACAAAAAATGGGGCAAAATTTACTTCTTTCTGGTTGTAGTTTGAGCCATCTGTGTGTCCCTTCTCATTTGGAAATAACCCTTTAACTCTCCATGGTTTGTCGATTAAAGCGCACTGTATGGAGTGTGTCACAGATATTAAGAGGGCAACATAGCCCTCTACATTTCTCAATTCCCATCGATCTGCAGTGGAATAGGATTGAACATTAGTCTCAGAGCGTATGTTTAGTGTAACAATCTTTCGTAAACACTCTTAAGGTCATTGATCAAGGAAGCAGTTTTAGTTCTTTCTGGATGCAGGTATCCGACTGATGAATTCTGTTAATAATTCAAAATACATTTGTGTGGTTCTTGAATGATGACGTGTTTCGGAATGTCGTGTTTTGGAATCTTTTGGCATTTACTTGTGAAGATTCTCTTATGATCTTGACAGTGTGAAAAGGAATATGTTATGAGAGATGTCACATATCCAAAAGGAAGCAGTTTTAGTTCTTGCTAGATGCAGGTATCCGACCGATGATTTCGGTTAATATTTCAAAATACATTTGTGTGGTTCTTGAATGATTACGTGTTTCGGAATGTTTTGGCATTTACTTGTGAAGATTCTTTTATGATTTGACTGTGAGGAAAGGAATATGCTATGAGATGTCACATATCCACAGAAAGAGTTATGGGTTAAAAGGAATAATGGAATGTACTCCTTGTTTAACCACTTAAACGATTCTGTTATTTTTCTGATAACTCTGAATTCATTGATGGTATTTATTGCATTTGTGAATGGTTCAAAATTCCATAGCTGAATGTACTGTACCTTGTTTAAAGAAACAGCTGGTAGCAGTGCTGTCTTCAATACGAAGCCGATATAGTTTTGTTCCCTCATGTATTAATTTCCATTTCTTTGACTAGTACTTCGTACCAAAACCATTCATACGCAACTTCTTTTTGCTTTGATCTCTTGATCATTGCTTGAGTGCATGGGTTACTACCAGTTCAAGTTTAACACTATGCATTGTATATTTGCAGGTGGGAACAAAAGTTACAGACATCCCACTTTCCAGAGATGGTTTTTGGGGAGAGTTCTTTGGTTTTTAAACATATGAGTAGCGGTACTAAGATTCATTTTAATGCATTTGATGCTCTAACTGGCTGGAAGCAGGAAGCATTGCCACCCGTCGAAGTTCCTGCAGCTGCAATATGGAAATTCAAAACGTAAGCTGGTCAATCGCTGTACACAACGTTCATTACTTCCTTTAACGAGGTTAATCAGATGCAATGCATGAATCTATGAACATAAGCTAGGATTTTTCTTCTCTTTTTCCCCCTCCTCTTATGACAGTTTGCAGATACTCCCTCGGTCCCAATTTGATAGTCCACTACGAAACTACGTGCAATTTTTGAACTCAAAAATAGGTATTTACCAAAAAAAAATTTGAATTTTTTTTAGCACCGTATTAAAGTTCTCGATGAGATCTATCAAACAAGATCCATATTGATAAAAATTACTCCTATTTTTGGTAGTACATTATTTTTTAGTTTGAAAGTTACACGTAGTTTCGTAGTGGACTATGAAATTGGGACGGAGGGAGTACAATTCTTTTGTGACACTTATTCTTTCGTATACATGCAGCGAATCCTTCCAGCAGGTGATACTGGATTATGACTACACTTTTACAACACCTTATTGTGGAAGTGAAACCGAAGAGATAAATGCAGAGGTGTGTGCTCTCTATTGATTTGATGTTGCATTGTCATTCTAAGCTATTTCTTACCATTTCATTTTCACTGTGGGATGCCAGTCATTGACTCATTGCATAGCTACAAGCCTACAATACTTCATGTGAATCCCTTTTGCTGTAGTCTCTTAGGGGAAAGTACTTTGATAGAACTTAGTGAACTAATAAATCTGAGTAGCTAAAGAAAAGGGTCACGCGGGAGAAGAAGGGTTTTTGATATTGGCTCACTCTGATCTCCGAAAAGAGGAATGAGTAGTGTCATGTTGCATGCCTACAGTTTAATGAAGAACATGAATTGCTACTTATTGTGCTTGAGTTTGGAGTCTGTTATATTACTGGCACTTGTATTACATCAAATGATTTAATACTGCTGTTTCTATATGGGCAGCTAGGAAGAGGAGCAACATCTGAAGAGGCCAACGGCAGTCTTTGTTGGGAGGAATGCGAGGAAGTGATTGATGTGGCTTCACTTGCATTAAAAGAGCCAATTCTCTTCTATGATGAGGTTGGTAACGGAGAAGAGAACTAGGAGAAGATTGGCATGCATATGTGATATTCTCTTTCCTCACCCGTTGTATGTTTTTCTGCCATGATCCAAGTTTGTGTTATACTTCAACAGGTAATTTTGTATGAAGATGAATTGGGTGATAATGGGATTTCACTTTTAACTGCGAAAGTGGTAAGATCTGGATTCTCCCGACTAGTAATTGTTGTGGTGCATATGACAGCTTCCTTCTAAATTTTAGTACTTCTTTTTGGAATTAAGTTTCCTTCACAGTGTTGGGATGTCGAAGGACTTATCAATATTCATCAACTTTGATTTTGTAGAGAGTGATGCCAAGTTCATGGTTTGTTCTCATGCGTTTCTGGGTGAGTTCAAGTTTTTTTTAGTTCATTAACTTTATCATTAAGGTTTTACAAGAATAAATAATTTCTTCCACCCGTCTTTGATCTTTGAGGTCCTGCTGTTCGATGTGCAAAGCAATTACCAAACAAATGGATAATTATTAACTGAAAGGGAATTGATGCCTTTCGTCTTACAGCTTAGAGTTGATGGAGTGCTTATGAGATTGAGAGACACGCGTATGCATTGTGTATTTGGGAAGAGTACAAACCCCATTATCCTTCGAGAAAGCTGTTGGAGAGAAGCCACATTTAAGGCTTTATCTGCTGTAAGTTAATAATATCTCATGGCAAGTTTTTTTCTCTATGTAAAGTTAGGAATTCTCTTTCCTGTGTATATCCTGTGGAAGAAGAACAGCATATCCTCTTCTTGTTGCCCTCATCTAGAATCACCGGCCACTTCCTTGTTATTAGGACATTGCATCTGCAGCTTCTCTATTAGTGATTCTTAGGAGTATTCTGTGTCGAGATTCCCGAACTTCTTATGGAGAGAATAGAACAAAATAACATTATAGTCCATTTAACGATATGGAATCTGAAAGGGGGCATCTGCTATTATTGCACCTTTTGTATGCTATCTTGGTCCTAGTTGTCTATACATCATCTGCTTACTGTGGACAGTGGAGCAGTTTTTCTGTCTTTGCTTTTCAATATTTAGCGTTGATCAGTTGTCTTATTAATTTTGCAGAAAGGTTATCCTTCTGATTCTGCAGCATATAATGATCCAAGCATCATCAGCCAGAGGCTTCCAGTCATCATGCATAAGACCCATAAACTTAAACTCCCCCTTAAACTGTAAGGTTGTTATTTACCCTTGGAGCTATTGTGGGATTACTGTACTGAATCTTCATGTAGAAGACAAATTGCTCCTGCATAGCAGTTACAGTTCATTGCTGTTAGATGTCATGCGATCTGCATATACATGGTTTTCTTCCACCATCTTTGTTTGTTTCGTGAGTTGTACTATTTATATAGCATTGAGAAAATTGGTCAATTTGTATCCCATGGTGTTTAGACAAGTTTTGGAGAATATGTCTGACCTCAGTGACATAATTCTTCAAAATGCATTGCGCTTCCGCTTTGAATTCTCGCACTGCTCGCGCACTCAATCCTCACACTCACAGATTTTAGTAGGTTAGGATATGTTTTAAAGAGGCTTTCACGCTCCTGCTCAAACACACGCATGCGAATTATGTGACTTAGTGTCTGACATTCATGATTGTCTAATTACATGCAAGTGTAACTATTGCAAAAGTGTAGGGGGTGGGAAGTACGAGCCATGAGTTTGAGTGGGATATTACTAGAATGCGGTTGTGGAAGCTAATTGAGAACATGGCACTAACTGATTTCGCTCCAACTTTGTTATTTATTAGCGTGCCCAAAGCGTAGGGCTAGTGTTGGAGTGAGCAATTTACCGGTAAGACCGGATCGAATCCACAGAGACCGAAGGAAACCGAGCGTGAATATTGTCTTGCGCGAGATGGTTTTAGCCTTAAAGCGGCAAACTTTGACTTGAGGTTTGGATTGGAATTCTCTCGACTTCGAGAATGACTTGAAATTGATTTAAAGACTAAATTAAACTAAGGCTAAGTCTAGGGGATTTCAATGCCCATGACTCGAATCGATTCATTCTCCTCTACGATAACCGGCTCGGAGATGTCGCTAGACATTCTCCGAACGGAAGATTTGATACTGAAACTCATTTGAACTAGAAATAGTGTTTAGCAAAGACTAGGAATTTTTTATTCTTTTGGCAAATGGTCGGGTTGACATCGCCCTAAGCATCACACGTGGCAAGCCTACGTGAGATCAAAGAGGTTAACAAATCCGGTCTTTGGTACATAAAATTTATCCTAACTCTTTGCTAAACAAACGATGTATACAACATGGCGAGGAGAGCGAATCAACCGGAGTCACGGGGTGTTAATCACCCCATGACATAGCCTACGTAAACTACTCGATCATTACGCTAGAGAACATGACTATTTTGATAAAGGAAATAAAGAACATGACAAATGAAACTAAAAACTGATTTTATATAGAGTTCCTAAGCTTGCCTACCTTTTTAAACCTTGAGAAATTATCAAACAACCAAGACTTGCATGTGATTCCAAAGGAAAAGACTTGGAGAGGAGAGACAAGATTTTTAACACCACAACCAAAATAAAACTAGATTTATGTAGAGAACTAATTAGTAGCAACAACATTAAAACTTGAGAAATTAACCAAAAGAGAACACTTACATGAGTTCTTGAGCAAAATGAAAGCTTCACTCTCCTTCAACAATGGAGGAGAGAGAAGAGAGCAAAAACTAGAAATTTTAAGACTAAAGGGAAAAACTAGAGAGTGGAGGGAGAGAGAAGGAAAGATATTTATACAAAAGCCCCTTCTCTCTCCTCAAAAACATCAAAAAGTACCCCCTAAAATGGAAACTTTCCACTTATGGAAAGTTTTAAAGTTGCTTTAATGCTGCCCGGACACATCTGTATCGATACAGAAGAGTACCTGTATCGATACAGGTCTGTATTTTTTTTCCCCCGTCCAGCTTCTGTATCGATACAGATCTCGATACAGATCCTTCTGCTCATAATCCAATTTTTCTGGGCTACATCTGTATCGATACAGATCCTTCTGTTCATATTCCATGCTGGCTACATCTGTATCGATACAAAGGGGGTCTGTATCGATACACTTGGTCTTTGCTTGTTTCTTCATCTATTGGCCACCCCTTTGCCTTCCGGCTTGATCTCGTGACTTCTGAACCTCCCGAGCCTTAGCCAAATCTTCATTTCTCAGCTTTCGGAGCTCTGGAGGGGGGTGCCTTAGGCCCTTGGCCCTCGGATTCCTTGGGACGCTTCAAAACGCACTTTCACATGGTTGTGCTTGAGACTATGGAAACAACTAAACGCACACATCAAACATATAAAACGAGATAAAGCGCGTGTGCGTGAACAAAAAGGCGTAGATAAGCCCAAGAAATATACAACTTTGGGGGCTTATCACTAACATTGACGGTGTTTCCAGTGAGTGTCTGGGACCTTGAAAATTTTATGAGCATCTGATTTCTTTCTCTCGGCTTCACCAAATTTGTGGGACTTGCATACGGCAAACTCACTACTGGATTTCATTCTCTAACAAACCTTCAAGCTCTCAAAATTTGTGGTCAATCCAAAATCAATGCTTTTTCAAGATAGAGTAGCACCATATGCGAAGAGCAGCGTTAAAGATATAGATAGAGATGTCGAGACATTGATTGGACACAAATGTGTTTAAAATCATTTGATGCACGTAGATCTCATAGGATGTACGTGAGAAGAAGTCAAGGGAAAGGCTGTGGGCACATTCATCTCCCGTCATTTTCAAACTTCCTTGGAAGACTACTGAAGTATATGTACATATTAAAACCTGTTGGAGTAATGCGTAGTAGTATGAAATCCAACGCACAACATCCATGTACGATTATCCTACTTTTCCCAATACAGATCCGGGGATTCTGACATCATCTAATTCTTGATTCCTCTGAAAATTGAGATTCCAAATTTATCCGTGCGGGATTGGAGTGGCTCTTGAAAAACTCGAGTTTTACAATATCTAAATTTCAGAGTATGGAAAACACAAAGTAGATTCAAGAGTTAAAGAATAAACACTAGCCTGCAATAGATTCTTTTCTCAACAATGAAAGCACCAACGATTGACACTTATGTGGAAATGAACGAGTAGAAAGGTAAAAACAGGTATGAGTTTAACAATCAAAGGAGAGAGCATCACAAATCCACGAAAATACACATTCAAATCAAGTGAAGCTCTACCGTAGCCTGACCAGCCTGTAGAACTTCAGAAAAGTTTCGAATTCTCAAGTATGAGGAAACAGATTAGAAACCTAGATTATTATAGTCTTCCTACTGCAAAAACAAAGTTCCCACCAACTCCTATAACTGCCTCAAATATATGTCGCACGCTCTGTGCTGATCCAATGGTCTAATCTCAAGTACCTGCAATGAAACAAGAATTGTGCAAGTTGGGTCAGTCCGTACTTCAGAGTTAATATGCCGAAAGATTGGGTTGATACGGTTACTGTTAATAACAATAGAGGAAAGAGGGAAAAACTTGAAATGGTATACGCACTGCATCCATTAAACTGATGATATACATCCAAAGTATCCACTAATAATCTAATATAACCTTTTCTCGGCCATATACAGGGGGAGGTGCATCTATTTCCAGGTGACACTATGCTCAAACATGATCTGTAATCGCATGCTGGAGAAGTAATAAAAATCAGAGACCTAAGGTTTGAGATGACATGAGTTCAATTAAATACTACTAAGTCGCCCTACTTCAGGAGTTGCACGCACAAATTAAACAACAGAGATAATAAGGCCATATTCAACAAGTCACCACTACTAGATGTCTTCAGAGTCTGAACTTTTAGAAGTTGTAATTAAAACAGAAAGATATTTCCACAAGTTTCGTTTCAAAAGGCCTATTTTGCTTCCTTGATGAATGTAATCCAGCCATGAAAGCATGCAGCCAGAGTTTCTGAAAACCCCAACTCAACTTTGCTAGCCTACCAACATGAGAACACTTGGAAAGCAGATTACATAGTGTGGAGAAGGAATACCATATGGTAGAAAAGTAACTATTTTATAGGCCGTTTCCTTAAACTTGTCAAGAACCTAGTAATTTGGCGAGCATAACGAATCAATCTTGTATGGCAACAAAAGAAGCTAAATATCTTATACTCCAAAGTATTGTGAATTGGCTGTAGATGTGAACAAATATCATCCGAAAATAACAACGTCCATACGGAGAGATTAGCGACCAACATAACTCCTAGTCCTACATATTGACAGGTGAATAGAGGCCACTCCAAATTCTAGCAAGATTATTTGGTCAAAGCGGAGCCAATGATGCAGAGAACACAATAATTGTTAAAAAGAAAAGCAACAATTAGAACCTACAATGCGGCATCACTGCTCCGCCTTTTGATCACTGTGAAAGCTCCGCGCATCACCCATCTTTTCCTTTCCACCCTATCAATCCCAATCCCAATTCCTTCTCATTAACCAAAATCCACAAACTAACACACACTCAACTACTACACCTTAATTTTCATCAATCAAATTAACACAATGAACAAATAGTGAAAGTGAACCATCAGAAAACAAATTCATATGCTAAATGACTGCGTGAATGGTATAAACTAGAAGAAACACTATCTTGCTATGTTTAATTTGTCATGTTTCCTAGAAACAGTAAGACTCACAAAGAGACTACTAGCGATCCTGACAAGTGCGGCAGAAGGTACCGTGAGACAGCTCGCAACAAGCCCGCAATCTGATGGTCAGGTGCGACGTGAGGCGGGGTCCAGCAACCAGCGGCAAGAGCGATTGAACGCACCCTAATTCTCCCAAATTCCTATCAAAACATGATTATACCCATGACTATTAGAAGACAATCATTCCACAACCACACCCATTTTACACACACTTGCACAAAAATTTTACACACACTTGCACAAAAATTTTACACACACTTCATGTGGGACGGTGAGAGTCTGCAAAATTGTGTGCGTAAATGTGTGGTCATAGAATTTTTCGATCAAAGAGTATCATTTTTATTCCGAATTACTCGATCCAAATGAGTGATTTGGCATGAAACTCTAATCCTTTGTTTTCCTTTCTCATCAAATCCCTCATTCCAAAGGGGCTAGAAATTTAAGCAACGTTTGGTTGCCGAAAAGAATAACTCCAATTCACTAATTATGGAGCTACTCGAGAAAGAAAAAGTGGGTTATTTCGTTGGAAACCTGGGATTGGAGAAGGAGAAGCGGCGAGATTGGAGGCGAGGCGCAGCGAGAGGCGGCGGACGGAGGCGGGGGAGACCCTGAGAAGTGCGGATGGATGAAGACCTAGCTGCAGCCATCGCCGATCGGGAAAAGGAACCGCGCCAAGCCATTGCCGGATCTCTCTCTCTCTCTAGCGGGAGGTGACTGATAGCGAAGAAACAAAAATCGTGAATGAAATGGGGAGTCAGGGGGTTTGGGCAGGGTACTAGGGTTTAAAGGCAAGGACTATTACTAGGAGATATTCTTTTATTATTACAAAATGGGAAAATCTACGCGTACACCACATGTGTGCACACCATTTGCACACTACCCATCCAGATCGTCCAAATATTTTTTTGGACGTTTTGGATTTAAAATGCACTATGACCGGTAAAAGAGCTCTTTGACTGGTTATAGATCATTTTAAATCCAGAACGTCCAAAAAAGCGTTTGGACGGTCCAGATGAGGTGGTGTGCGCGTAACATTACTAATTACAAAATACTCCCTTTCAAATTGTTTGTTCAATTGAATAATCCAACTTGTAAATGGAACATCGTTGTACTTAAATAAATAAATTTGAGACATTATAAAGCAAAAAATGTAAATTAATGAGTTTAAGAAATTGAATTATTCTCAAAACTAACTTATTGCGTTATGAGATACAATACATTTATTCTAAAAAATGACTTAAACCAATTCTTGATTTAAGTCAGTTTCCGAAACAATACGGAGGGAATAATAGCAGAAGCAAAACCCCTGATTATTGGTGTGTCGACTAGCTATTCGTATTTCTATTCCGATTGAATATTAGTACTAGTTCTTGGGGTATATAATGAATTTCTTTGTGGGTATTTTGAATACGTTGTCTCAATTTTGATGGACTACACGGGTTAAAAAATAGGGAATTCCACATCTGATTGTTTCATGGCTACTCAGAATGTTTGATATTAATGTCAATAAAGAGTTGAGTTAAAGAATGCAAAGAATGCTTTGGTTTGGCAACTAGTACTCCGTAACAGTATGTCTTAACTTTTTAAGTTTATATTGTTAACAAGAGGGATTTTATTTCAAAGGCCCCTAGACGTGAGCACACACACTAGCAGACATATTGCGAAAGTAGACCAACAACGAGGACAGGTATCAGAGTATGATTCATCACAGTATGTAACTTTCAGTCTTCAAGCTGCAACTTGCCACTCTTTTATCCACCCCTAATAACAGGAACAACAAAAATGGAGAGCTTGGTATGTGGAACTTACACAAAGGATATACTTTAATATCATAAAACACCCTATGAAACAAAATGATTCATCTCATTGCAAAAGGCTCAAAGCAGCCATCATGTGCATAAATAAACTTGCTGGAAATTTCAACGAATTTCTCTTATTTTGCAGGAAACAAAATAATCAAAATACAAAAACAAAATTAAGGAAAATAGGAAACAAAGATTTCCTGTTTCTCTAAACTTTCCGTGGGATACAAAAGAGAAAAAACTCTTCATAAAGATCGCTCTAATCTCCAGAGTTTGGGAAAAAGCCGCTCACATTAAGGAGTACGTTTTCACGCATTTTAACTGCTTATTAAAGGTGTAAACTTTCCCGCATGACATTTTCACCGCGACTGTAATTCCTCTGAAGTGCAATCGTAGAGAATTCGGATTCTTTGTCCATAGCGCAACTTCATGAAGATCTCCTTCGTTCCAGCAGATGTTGACAGTCACACCACCCCTGGCCTTCAATCCTTTAACACAACCGTTCGCCCATGTATCTCGAGGAAGCGCTGGAAGTAGAAATAGGTCCTTCACAGTGCTCTGAACAAGCATTTCTGCCACTGCCGCAGAAAAACTGACAGACAATAGAAACAAATCACTCACTTATCATTAGTGTATTAAAGCCTCAATATGTCCATCAATGTTACTTGCATAAGCCCGGAGTAAAACTGAAGAGTATGAAGAATGATACAGGTGACGTGCCTTTAATTACATAACATGTATTCACCTTTTTAAGATCATGAAATGAGAAATCTAGGTCGCTTAGACTGCGTTTGGGTCATGGATTTATCAAGTAATATATAGTGGGAAAGGAAAAGGTGGAATATAGAGAGGAAGAAGTAGGACAGGCCAAGTTCTCCCTACCATTTTCCTTTATAGATTCCTCTACAAGTACATATCAGAACAAAACATTGGTTAACGTCATGCATGCTTCTCTTCATAGTTTAAAAAGACGTGAATTTCTTCACAACTCATATGGCTTGATACTTGATAGTAGTAAGAACCCATATGTTCATGTCGACAAATAAAAATGTACTCATTTTGACATTTCTTTGCCTTGAACACAAAGTCACAAACTTCTGATAAAAACCACAGTTTCTTGAGTTTGCCAAAGTACACCCAATTTTCTGATCTAGTACCCCATTACTGAGTGTGTGGGAAAGCTGGATTGGATACAGACAATAAATTGGCATTACAGACACACAGTGATTGTCCTTGGACTCGAAGTCGCAGACTTAGGGTTAGCAGGTGGAGTTCTAACCGCTGAACCGAGGCTCTCTTTTTAATTTTGTGGTATTACATTACTATACCGACCCCAATTGATTTGGGACATAAGGCTTGGTTTGGTTTGGTATTACATTACATACCATTTTATATGTACGAATGACACTACCTTGTTCTTTGCCTTGGCTGCTTAGACTGTTACGACATGGATCCCTTCATTTTTCTGATACAACTGATTTAGGAATCTCAATGACTAAATATCACTAAGAAGCACGTTTATATTGTCTTAGGAGGGCGCAAACATGCATGGGCATACTGCAAGGGCATAAAATGGAGGGTATCTAAAAATTTATATGGTTGACCTAGGTTAAAACGAACAGATAAAGCACAGCTCACCCGAAATTGGCATCGATTTGGAAAGGGGGGTGTGCAGTGAACAAGTTACTATAAATTCCTCCTTCATAATCACCTTCATGATCAGGATCCACCAAGTTAAACAAATGCTTCACCATCGTGTATGCACGTTCACTGTTCCGAAGACGTGCCCACAAAGCAGTTTTCCATGTAGTTGACCATCCAGGACCGTCCTCTCCTGTTGACATAAATTAAACATAAGGATGATGCTAATTGACAATTGCTGAATATTGCCCGTGAGTCTTGATAAAATTGAGCTCAGAATTATGAGTTATTAATCTAATAATAATTGTTATCAACCTTCTTTCATTCTAGTGATAGGGATCTCCGAGGAAAGGTGAGCATCTGAAGAGGTTAAAGAAGAATTTCCATTTCTGTACTGCATGATATGAGTACTATCCTGTATGCATTCACCTCTCAATCAAAGAAGTGACATGGTGGAACAATAAAATGATTCCAGGTTAAGGTGATTGTTTTCATTACGCAACACTTTAAGGTAGTGTTTGGTTTGGTGTAATGTTTTTGGCAAAGAATGGAATAATCATTCCTCGGCCTCCCAATGGAATGCACATTCACCTAACTTGATGAATGATGACTGCGTTTGTAATGCACAAAGTGAGCCAAATGCTAGAATAAGCTTGTCAAGGTAATGAACAATCAATTCCAGCCTTCGTATCGATGAACCAAACAGTACCTTGGTGTTTCAAAAAGTTGAATAATTCTGAACAGGCTTATGAATAATGCAGCCCGCGAGTGCTACCAGTTCAGTAGGGGGAAGTATTAAAAAAAAATCAACCAAAAAAAGAGGAGGAAATGTTTGGGTAAACAAAGAAAACAAAATCAAATGGGAGCTTCAAGAATCGAAAGAACTTTCAATTTTCCTCAGAGACAAACCTCGCTTGTGCAGGGTATAGTCTGCAGCTTTACAAAGGTCAGGAGTTCTCTCAACAGTGATTGTGTGCCCTGGAAACAATCCAAATAGGTGTGATACGTGCCGATGATGCACCTCGGGGTCCTCAAAATCTTGTGCCTGTCATGAGAACACGAAAACTGCGTCTTAATTATAAGATGAGAAGGAAACCACCAGATTTTGTTTCACAACACAACCTTCCTTAATAACTAAGCACAAAAGCTCCAAAATTCACATTTGAGCTCTTCACATACCCATTCCATAATTGAACCATCCCTAGCAATTTTTGTTGGATAAAGCCGAGGTTGAGCTTTACGGACTCTGTCAACCAGATCATCGCCACTTTTACCCAATGCCTGTTTGCAAGTCCATACAATTACAAAGGATTTCATCTAAAGCAAAAAAAAAAAAAAGAGCAGGTAGGAGCTTTACCTCAGCTGCAGAAACAACTTCTGAGAAAACTTCTCTAATGATTGACATGTCCATGGTTGACGAGTAACTCACACTAGCAGGCTTACCATCAGGAGCAGTAAAAGTATGTTCTGGAGAGGTTGATGGGTTTGTTTCAAGGAATCCTCCTTTGCCTTCTATCAACCAGTCCAATAGAAATGAAGCACATCCTTCCAGCATGGGATACGCCTTACTTTCCAGAAAACCCTGATTATGTCGAAAAGATTAGCAGTGTTTCCCTATGTTACGATCGAGTCGCACACGCACACGATATACGAGCATAAACAGTAAAGAATCGACACAGGAATATACGTGGTTCCCCAAAACCGGGTACGTCCACAGGAGCGGAGAGAGAAGTTGTTTTATTGATGACCAGTGTACATAGGGTTTTACAATAGAGAGTATATATAGCCACCACTTCTATTCCAACCCTAATTCGCATTATAGCCTGAATACCCATAATGCCCTTATAACACCGTACCGTACTGCGCCCCCAAGCCTTCGGCCCCAACCCGAACAGCTGAATCTGCGAGGGTCAGTGCCTCGCTCCGCTCGGCACTGGCCTTTTATGAGTACCTCTCATACACATCATATGAGCCACAAGTTCCAACACCCTACGAGAGAGTTTTGAGTTAGGTATTTTTCTATGAGAAAAAAAAAAGGATTCTACGAGGTCTCAACTACAAAATGATGACTTTCGGACTTCATGGTGCTTTTTTCGGATCCACGATTTTGTACTTGTTAATCTTTCCATTATGCAACACCCAGGATTACCAACCTCGTTCAATGAGCTTAGAATTTTATAGGCACGAAACTACACAAATCCTTCCATAGATAATGAAGGACAAATGATTTCAACCACAGGATGACAACACATATTTCCACTGCGAGGAGACCTAAGAGGGTGAACTATCTAAAGTGTGCCCTTTGTTTATGGCTCTGGTACAAAAAATAAAATCTAGCTAAAACTATTATGAGATTAAATCCTACTATACTATGAAAGAGGGGCATAGGGAGAAATCAACAAACGAAAAGGAACAAAAAATAGAATCTTACCTTGTCCATAGTATAAGTATAATGCTCCCATAGATGAGTGCAAAGCCATGCTCCACCCATTGGCCACAGAGCCCAAACAGCCTGACCCTGATCAGGAGATGTCTTTGCCCATAAATCGGACACTTGATGTGCAACCCAGCCCCTTGCTTCATAGTTCACCTGTAACATTCTGTTACTAAATAAAAAAATTGGTTCTCAAAGGAAAATTGAATGTGGAAAACAATGCGGTTATAGGAACAATGTTGCGTCTTCACTAGTACTACATGGATGTGAGTTTTGTAAGTAGAAAAGTGGACAAGATTACATAAACTATTGGTTTCTTGATGAGAAAGTGATGCTATGGGACTATCTACCCAGTTTGAGGTAAAAATTTCATTGTTTACAAATGCTATGCTTCATTGTTAATCTCTTTGCAATAGTATTAACTTAAGTTGCAAATGATGCCTTGCAGCATGCATGAATCGGTAAGAAGTGTGTATATAGAGATATATAGAACGAACAGGATAAATAGTTCATAAAGTCCACAATGTAGGCAAAACATAATTCTTACTTGGGCAGTTTTACTACCATTCACGGAGAGAGAGGAAATGTAATCAAACAATGGCTCCTGACACTCGTGAAGGTTGCAAGGAAGGGCAGGCCAATAGTTCATTTGAAGATTAATATTCAAGTGCTGAGCGCCACTGGAGAGAGAGAGAAATCAGAACAACAAAATTATTAACAAAGAAAATGCTATCGAATAAGAACTCTTTCCTCAGGTATACGAAAGATCGTCTCAATGATATATACTATAGGGACATTGTAAGGAGCATGAGGTCAAACCTAATATACCTTTCAAAACCCAAGGCGACACACAGACACACACACACACACACACACACACAGAGAGAGAGAGAGAGAGAGAGAGATTACTCCCATGGAGGCTGAATATCCTTGTTCCATATCCCCTGCAAATTTGCCACTTGTGTCCCTGGCCGTGAACAGGAAATAAGCAGATATCGACCATATTGGAACAAAAGCTCAACTAAAGAGGGATCTTCATCAACTTGGAAGGATTTCACCCTCTCTGCAGTTGAAATGGTCTCATCGGCACTACTTTCCAATTTCAAATCAGTTGCAGAGGACAGAAGTTTCTTCATCCCTAAAGACCCATTTCTTCCAACACTCTTTTTGGAGCTTTTTGAAAGCTGCAGTGAGACGCGATGAAAAAGGTTTTGATAGTCGTCCAAGTGCCGTGCATAAAGATCATCATATGACAAGCTTCTAAGTGAATTCAATGTACTTTGAGCTTCTGAAGTGGGATTCCTTTTTGAATCAGAAGGTTTACTGAAAGGTCCATCAAACGAAGTTGAGGCCACAAAAAGTAGAACAGCCCAATCTGAACCCTCCACGTTCAACTTCTTATCGTCCAATGCGTGTACAGCACCAACACCATCACTAATCTTCAAATCAAGAATCCCATAAAATTGAATACCCTTAGGATTGTCATTTTCATTCAGTTTTTGTGGGTCTCTAGTACCATGGCAACTTCCCTCGATGATAATTTGATTTGTGCCATTTTTCACTTGTGAATGATGATGTAGCTTGCTATCTAGAGATACTGTAAAGGAGAGAGACCCTGATTTGCTTCCGGAAATCTTTGTCACGATCACTTGGTCTGGTTTTGAGGTAAAATGTTCCCTTGTGAACTTAACTTCGCCAACAGAATATTCCACTTTAGTCGTTGCAGTATCCAAGTCGAGCACTCTCGAATATGTTGCCTCACTATATGAAGCATGAGAATCATCAAATTCCAGCTTGATATCGCCCAGAAGCTGGTAAACCTTCATTATCACAGGAAAGTTACTAGGATAGAGCAAAAGCTTCACATTTCATTAAGGATATAGAACGCTAACCCATACAAACTGTGCAAACGATAAACATGACTAGTGTGCTCAAAAGAGATACTCGATGAACTATACCTCATAGCTAAGTTAGCGTTAGATAGCCACTAAAAATACAGAATGGAATCATGTAGCCGAGCACATTCGGACCCTTGCTTGGTTTTATAGGAAATTAGGAATGCATGTCAGCTTTCGTGGACCCTACTAAACCGACTTTTGCGTAAAGCTACTACTAATTGGATATTTACCTAAACAACAACGGGGGGTTTAGTATTGCAGATGAGCTCCCACTGAAAACTCTGCCTAGAGATGCTATAATTCAGAATTTCCCACATGGATAGTGTGCCAATCCAAGGACACTGTTTGAGTAAAAAATCATTTGAATTGCTGTATGGATGCAATTGAGGATAGATGTTACATCATCATTTGTGAAGGCTATCCAAGTGGATTAAGAGAGTTCCTCAAAACCAATTCAAAGGGACAAAGCCTTCATAATCTCCTCGTCTAATATTCTTATGTGTTATAACAAGTGATGGAAGAAACTCTACGAAATCACAAGATTCCAAATTTGTTGAAATACGGCATATATTGAGAACTGAATGACAAGGAACTAGAAGCATACAGAGGAGGGATTGCCAGACAACTTGACTGCTTCAGTAGTAGCTTCGGCAAACTGGCCATCATCAACAAGCTTTCGAACCTCTGACAGTGCCTTCGGAGCTTCTGGGTTTGTGTAGTTTCCAGGATTCCCCGTCCAAAGCGTGTCCTCTACAACAAAAAAAGAACACAAGTTATGAGGTCAGTTCTGCTTTCAACTTTTCCAGCCTCTTTGGATGGTGAGAACGGGGAGAAAAGAGAAGAAAGGATGGGATACGATGAAATTTATTGGTCAATCTAATTTCTCACCAACTCTCATTCACAACATTCTTCCCTCATTTCTCACAATCCAATATCTGAGTTTGTTTATTCAAATACCATGAAGAATGAACCTCTAGAATCTAGCCAGCTTCCAACTATTTGGTTCATGGGCTTTCAATGTTAACAAACCACAATAACAGGACACCAATAGATTCAGTTCTTGATTCTTTTTTCTTTTTTTTGGTAAATTAAGTTCTTGATACCTTGCCTTTTATTCTCCTTAAAAATAGGGAAATGATTTTCGACCTCCCTTTTTTGATGAATGCACACCATTTCTTGTCTTTTTAGTGCAACTTTTATGCGTAATTTTTTCACTAAAAGACAAGAAATGGAGTGCATTCATAAAAAAACACAAGTGTGGAATTCATTACTCTAAAAATAATAGATACATCAGAACTGTAGTCATTCGAACAACCATAACTGTTAGGATGTGCCCAATGATGCAACGGTAATGAAACTTACCAAATCAAATGGTAAAAGCAAATAATCAACATCACATTCTTCAAATGAACGAACAATTATATTATATTCCGTCCTTGAACAAACAATAATAAGCATCACACTCTTCCTTCCTCACAATTCAAAGGCCTCCTCAGGGAGAGAGAGAGAGAGAGAGTAACGCAACTGGCACACTTTCAATGCTTTATCGCTTCTAAAATTGTTGGAAAAGAAAAGCAATTTCTAATCTCTGAATTTGTTAATTCATCCCCATGAACAATGAACCTCTAGCCTCTTTCCAAATTTTTGGCTCATAGGCCACGATAACAGGACACCAATTATATTCCGTTCTTGATTCCTTTTTCCTTGTACTCTTCCTTCCAAATCATAGATAAATCAGAATTGTAGTCACATGAACAACGTTAGGACAAAAAGCCCAAAGATGAAACTATTATAAAACCTACCAAATAAAATGGTGGAGGCAAATGATTAAGGCCTGTTCCACTAAGCTTGTCTTTTTGATTTGTTGGACTATTTTAGTCGATGTACGCGAGCAAGATGACATGTTTTGTACAAGGTAAAAAGCCAAAAGCCTAAGAATCCACTTAGTGAGGAGAATGACCGGTCTCATACAACGTAAAAAAGCCAAAAAGCCTAAGAATCCATTTAGCGAGCAGAATGACTTGTCTCGTACAATGTGAAAAGCCAAATAGCCTAAGAATCCGCTTAGTGGTACGGGCTTAGTAGCCCATTTTTTCAAATGAACAAACAAGAGCACAGAGCATTTAATTGTCCAACAGATGCACGCCAATTACATACCTTTTGCTCAATTCTACAGAATTTCACCAAGATTCTACTGTGAGCTTGCGACAGTACTACCCATGTAATTATCAAGAAGCACAAAACCGTCGTTTTCCCTCCATTTTCTTTCCTTTTCTATGCAACCAAACAATAACAGAGCAAAAAAAACAAAGGGGAGAAAGCTGTGGGTTTTACTTACCATTGAGATTGAGAGTCTCGAATTGAACCCCACCCCAAACCATAGCCCCAAGTCGGCCATTACCAATCGGGATTGCATCAGTCCAGTGCGTAGCTGGCCCATTGAACCTAACTTCAAGAGGCTTGGATTCCGGCTCTGTTTGGATCAAGCTTGGTTCCCACAAGTCCTTCTCTGTGGGTCTCCGTACCATAACCCAATCCCCATCTTCTTCCATTGGACCACCCAGTTCAAGATAGATACTGGTAATGGGTTTTGGGTGTACTTTTCGGTGGAAATCTCTCCTCTCCCACTCAAAAGGAATGGATGGGGAATTGAAGAATGCAAAGAGAATACTATGAGAGGAGAGGAGGTGGTTGGGTGGGTGGTGAAGAGATGACAGCGAAGACGTGGCTTTAAATTCCTCTGGCAATGACAGCAGCGGTTGGGACCCATAGATCACGGGATTGGTGTCTTTTTGCTTTTTGGGAAATTGAAACCTTCCGCGCGGAATCCGGCCCCATGTAGCACCCCTTCCGCGCTGCGGGTAGTGCTAATGCTAATCTCAATCGTCTAAAAATATTTTTAATGGTCGTAAGGGACACTACAGGACCGAGATTCTTCCGCACCAGGCGTCCTATGTGTGCTGTGTGGGATGCATAGTACAGGTACCACACAGCACAGGTGTTGTGCACAGTTATGGGGCTCATGTCGGATTCCAATATTTGATTCAAATCGTTCATTTTATTTGTAATTTTCTGGAAAAAAAATCAGCGACAAATGTTTCTTTAACTGTTTCGTTTTCATAAAAATGAAGTTTGAAAATATAGTTACCGGTGTCTGATCATCCTAATTTTCATGGGTTACACTTACTTGACAAAACGAACAAAATGAACAATTTAGATCAAACAATAAAATCCGGAGTGAGCCCTACATCAATGCACAACACGTGTGTTGTGCCGGGAGTGTACAACAAACACCCTGCTCAACTATTGCTATTTATAGCAAGCTACTGCTAATTTCTAAATCCAATCCAAAATCCCTCCTGATAAAAAAAATCCAAAATACCTCATCTAGAAAGATTCCATTCCAAAATTATCAATTCTAATAGGAAAAGGAATCCTGTAGTGCTTCCAAAGTACTACACTGTATAGTGCCTCACTTTTTTGGTTTTCTGAGCAGGGTGTGTGTTGTGCACTCCATGGACCTGGCATGTTTGGAGAATTTCTCAATTGAACGGGGATGATTCCCTATTTAGGGGAGTCAGTTTGTTTCTCACTGTTACTATTTCTTTGGTTCTTCCAACCCTTTCTCTGATGCAGAAATCTTGACTTCTAAACTTTCATTTATGTGCCTTCACTACTAGACTTTTAGAAACCCCCCAATAAAAAATTGGAACAATCGCTGTCACTCCTCCCAAAACACTCGAGCAATCGAAGGATGACAATGTTTATCTCACTGTGTTGCACATTTCGTCTCTTTCATTTCTTCGCTCTCTTTTGCTTCCCTTTTACCCTCCACTTTTGCCCTTGTGTTTACTTAGAATTAAGGGTATTCGTGTCATTTAAGTGTCCTTCAATGTTAGTAGCATTCTCTCATCACTCTTGATGCATTGAGGTCTTTGGTATGACTTACTAGTATCCCAACGATTTTATACTCATCAGAAAACTGGGTCTTTCAAGAATCTCAATTTCAAGCTCAAAAGGTTCACCATATGGGCCAGAAGCCACCGCTTCCTCGGTTTACTCAATGAGCTGGCTCTGACCATATCCTAATTCAAGAACAATAGGAATTTCCGTAGAGCCAAACTATAAAACAACTTTGAGACAGCTAGCCTCCATGGCTATATTCATCAACAAATAGATGATATCCAATAATACCAGCTACATAGCTCAATCCACATATTTTCCAAAACCCCTGAATCATAACCAAACGTTACAGTAGGAGAATCAAGTCGATAGCTAAACTTGTCAAGTAACCTTATAGATTGGATTTCATAGCAAAATGGGCCTTCAAGATTCTTTCTAACTACTGCTTTTTCTCTGTCTGCTCCATGCACAATACCAACTCACAATTGCAGAAGAGAACATTAGTAATAAAGGCTCTGAATCTGATTTACATGCAACTATAGCCAGTATCAAATTAAGAGCCATGGAGACAAAAACCAAAAGCAAAAAATAGAACTGCAAAAACTGTGTCCATCGACTCCATCCCTCGCGAAAAATCTTCTTTCCTGCCTTCTATAGCAAAAATCTTCTTTCCTGCCATCTATAGCATTTGTACGACCAGTGCCTCGTCTACCTCCTCATCTTCTTTGGATAATTGGTCCAGTGGAGGCATTAGATCTGACTCATTCAATAGCTTGATTTTATTCTTTATTTTGTCGAGCTCAGCTTTCACGGTTGATAATTCTGACGTTAGCTCCATCCTTTCCCTGTTCCAGTCAGTCCTTTCATTATCCCGCTCTTGTTGGATATCGTTGATCTTCTCTTGAAGTCGAATACACTCGCTGCGAATCAGCTTTAACTCATCCACATGTTTATCATCAGTCTGAAGTGGTTCATCACACCGCTTGAACGAATCGCATTGCTAGCAATGACAGGAACGAATTCAATATGGACATAACAATACATGTTGAGTGGAGCAAACGAAGGGAGAAGACAAGAAAAAGGAAGGCATATATACTTACGTTATTTTGATGCCTAGGGCAAGTGTAGAACCTCCTGTAAGTGTCCATATCTTCAGAGGAATCCCTTATCTACAATACAAGTCCTGTTCAAATGGAACATTCTTCTGTGATACTTTGAAGCGAAAGAGAAGTTCTCAATGTCAATATTTAACGTATATATCTCTTGTTCAACAAGTAAATTGAAACACCAAAAAGCAATGTTGTCATTGATCATCCATATATTTCACAAACATGTAGCACCAACAATATAGTGGCCACTCAAAATCAAATTGAGTTCACGATCATTCTCAGATATGTCCTGACCTATTTACCTGTGCATAAAGGAACTCTAAGCCCTTACAGATAACTTGCTTTTGTAATCAGCAATTTCAACTATCTAAATATGAAGAATGATTACCCAAGGAGTTGTATGGCAGTCCAGACCCGTGGCATAAGGTTTACTCGCACTTGAGATCTCCCACGATCGAAACCTCTCATGAGTTATCAACTCATGTGAGGCTAATCCATAAGAGTCTTTGTCCGTCTTATTTGCTTCCCCTGCTCTGTTTTAACCGACCCCGACTCCGACTATACCTATTAATATTTTTGTATGTATATATCTATATATATGTTGACAAAGGTGGTCAGTGGGATCAAGTTCAGGCACTGTTTGGAGTCCTTGGACATCTCTCCAGAGATGGGCGCCTAAGGGCGCACTCGGGAAGCGTTGATTCGCAGATTGGTTCGCCAAGGTGGAGGATTGGCTCACAATGGTGGCTTGCTAGAAGCTGAATTCAGTGGTCTAAAAACCTGTTGCTGGGATCAGAACTTTAGAGCAGTAAGGACCCTTGTTTTGGGTGCCTAATCTTATAGAGTAGTTGGACAACGTTCAATACGTGCCTATACGTTTGATGCTTCTCTTCATTTGTAATGTGTGTTGCAATACACAAAGTGAGAGTGTTTGTGAGTTGAGTGTGATTGTAAATCCTCCCCACAAATAGTGAATCCGATACCCCGTGGACGTACCTAATTTTGGGGAACTGCGTAAATTTCTTGTGTTCTCCGTGATTTACATATTTTTTGTGTGTTTGGTTTGCCGATCCTCGCATAACAAATATTTTTGTACTTGTATATCTGTGTAGATTTCATAGCTTTGATGTCATAAGAGCAAAAATCACAACATGAACCAATATTTTTTGTCTCAGTTTCCACCGTTATTATTATTTTTTTTTTACTCTAATCAGCCATCAATGTTTTGTTTTCTGGTCAAAACACTCTAAAAAAGAAACAAAGTGAGTGAAATTTACTACGTGTATGGGACCCGAATATCTCCCAACCCCGACACCTCTCCAATTTCCCCCACTCAGACTCCGCCCCATAAGGAACGGGGCGGGATGGTAAATCCGACTATGACCTGCCCCATTGCCATCCCTAGATTCACTAGGGATTAGTCGAGAATGGATGCAACTTACAACAGAAAGGAAATCTCTCTATTTTTTTTTTTTTTGGGTAAGATAAAAAAAAAAAAAAAAACCTAAATTTAGCATCTTTTCCCCAACAAAACCCTCCACAAATCCACGACCCAAACAAAGCCATCAAGAAAAATATATACAAAACCTAATCTTTCGCAAACTGAAGCACATTCACTTGCATTCCCAGAAACATAAATATAAGATACTCGATCAAGAATTTATGGGCGTACACGAAATTTAGCATAACCTTCTCCCATAGCCCCACAGATTTCGATTTTCATAGTATGAACAAAAAGCCTACACAACTAGATATAAGTTCAGATCATTAAAAAAAAAAAAAAGAGAAAAAGAAACAAGTTTCCCGTTAAAAACAATATTGTTGAGAAGAAGAGAAAAGAATTGACCTGTTGCTTTAAAACAACGGCAGAGAACAGGGCAAGGTCCACTCAATTCAAATTGGGACAAAGATCCACGCTATACTCCCTCTGCGGAAATCATCATTCACCAAACTCGACATACAGACACATCTTTTATTGAGAGAGAGAGAGAGAGAGAAGCAAGAAGAAGTGGCTGAATGGAAATTAACAGGCAGTACAAGAAAGGGTTTATGAAGGGAGAAAACCTTGGGTGGAACGGTGGTATTACATGGCGGTACCCATCCGGCATGTATTGTAAAACTTGCTAGTACTAGAGTAGTGAATGAATATGGATCTATAAAAGTATTTTGAACGATTCAAATTTTAAATAAAACTCTTTTATGGAAGAATTCATGGAAGAGTTTTATTTAAAATTCGGACCGTTAAAATTTACTAGAGTAATGAGTGAATCTGGACCTATAAAAGTATTTTGAACGGTTTAAATTTTAAATAAAACTTTTCTATGGAAGAATGCATGGAAGAGGTTTATTTAAAATCGGACCGTCCAAACTATAACGGACGACTGTCATTTCTCGGTACACCCTGTTGCCGTTTCTCAGTATACCCTGTTGCGAGTCTCTTTAGTACAGGCCCCTGGATCTACACCTGTCATTGTTTAGAAACACAATTTCTCAACCCTTCCATGGTGGAGTTTTATTTAAAATTTGAACCGCCAAAATAGAACGGACGATTGCTGTTTCTCACTACACCCTGTTGTGAATCTCCTCACTACAACGTCCCCGGTCCGTGCCCGTCATTGTTTAGAAACCCGGGTTAGTGTCTTTCACGGATCATTTTTGTACCAAATTGCCATGGGTGATTGCCAAGGGATATTTTTGGATTTTACCCAAAACTTTTTCTTGGATATTTTTTCTTGCAAAACTTTCACGGATCATTGTTTAGAAACTTTTTCTTGCCATTACGTATCTTAAACTGTTTTTTCGTACTTTTTCTTGGATATTTTTTCTAAAATATTTGGGTAAAAGTCATAATTTTATCCAATTCAATTACTTTCAAAATGAACCTATAATTATAAAAAATTTGACGGAAAAATAACAAACGCAAAAAAAAATTGAATAAAGAGTACTAAGCCAATGACTCTAAGACGACCCTTAAATCAATCGGCACGGTTATAACCAATTTTTTAACTGTGGTTTTGGTTTTGATTTTATAATTTTACAAAATCGTTTGGTTTGATTTTGAATTTGATTTTTTATCATTAGGGATGACAACGGGTAGGGTATGGATCGGGGGACCCTATTCCATATCCAATCCCCGATTGGAGGGTCTTTTGTCATCCTCACCCCCATCCTCATTGGGGATATTAGATAAAGAACCAAACCCATTTCCCGATGGGAATCGGGTTTCCCCAAATATACCCATATCCAAACAAAAAAAATAAACAATTGAAGCTTGAAAATAAATTGATATTTATATTTAGAAATATAATCTCAATTGATCTTATTTGAATATTAAGTAGTCTATTATGATAGATAGTAATAAATGGATAAGATTTGTTAATTAAAGAGATAATTGTTTATATATACTATAACTATACTAAAGATTTATGCGTATGTTCTTATTTATATGTACATATATAATATAGTATATGTAGTATGTATAATTGGGTACGGGGAGGGTATGGGGCGGGTACGGGTATCCGGAGGTGGGGATTACAAAATCATACTCGCTCCATACCCGAGCGGGTTTTCTTCATATCATACGATACCCGCTCCTATTGGGGAAAAATTCTGGGTTTACTCATGCCTTCATGTAAGCGGGGCGGGACGATTATCCACTGGATATGGGGAAATTACCATCCCTATTTATCATAGCCAAACGGTTACCAAACCAAAATAGTACCGCAAAATAAGTACTCCATAATCCATATGTGTAAATATATAGATACATATACAATTTCAGTTAGGATTAAGCTCTGTGGATTCAGTTGGATTTTTAAGTGGCGTTGAAATTAAGAACGCACAATCATATTCTGATTGGAAGATGAGATTTTATGAGTTGTTGTCTCTCGGACACTGCAAGGCCAGCCGCCCCCGATGACTACATCGTTTTTTAGCACAAATGTGATACTCACTTGCACCACTCAACTCCCTGTTTGGTTGCTTTATGTGCTAAAAAAAACGGTGTAGTCGTCATACTTAAAAAGACTAGTAAACTGTCTGGGATTGATCGTCAAGAGTAATAGAGTTGTACGTAAATTGACCCGAATATCTGAGTTCTCAGTAAAAAAAACTAAAGATCAAACCTGATTTGTAAAATGGACGAAAATGATGCTTTGATATTACCCATTTTCCCTTTGTGGCTGTATAGATCTTAGCTTGGATCTAATAAATCTTTAACATATGAACCTATTGCTGGTGTCGGATTTGGTACACAATATTCAACTTCTAATTGTTTTAATACCAAAGAAGTTTAAAGCTCAATTGAAATCAATTTTATAACAACTAAATGGATATATTTATTATTTAGTCAGTTTTGATTTAATTATAGAGTGTAGTTAGAGCTGTACATCAAGACTGATCAATTAATAATGGTGGTTGGTGATCTTTATTCAACTAGGAGTATAATTATTGTGGTTTCATTTCTTAAATAGTGGAGCCTATTACAACGAATGCTTTTAGCTCGAATATTGCATTTTGGTTCACTTCATTGTTACAGGGATGGTAATGTTAATGTCAAAATTGTTTTTGTAATTTCTAAAATCCTGCTGCATAAAGTACTCGTGACATGCGTAGGGTACAACAAGACTCTTAGTATTACAAGAACAGTTTTAGCACTATCATTTCCCTTGTGAGAGTAATCGAACCGTTTCCAGTTAGCTCGACAATTTTAATTGATAAATGCCAAAAAGTAACACTCTAGAAAATTAAATTTACAGAAAGTTCAATAACACATACAAATAGTCCAAAGCAGAGAAAATATTCCATCGAGGTCCAAAAAAATTCTCATGGTCCTTAGTGAGGGACTTGGTGGATCATGGAGGGCACACCCGAGCCGTTGATCTCCCTAACCAACGGTTTGAATTTATCTTGGCAATGGACAGCTTGAATTTATAAAGTGCTGAAATAAAATCAGAACCGTTAAAAATACATCTGACGACTCAGATGTTATCCTACTGGGAACGGCCTACAGGGTTCCCGTTTCCCTTAAGTAGGAGATTACCCCCTAAATTTGCAAGATCAACTCCCATCTCTAGAAAATGTTTCTCGTTGGCCTCTGGATGTTTGTCCGGTCTTTAATTTCAATGTCTCAGAATAAATTGGAGTACAATATATTCCTCCTGTGTCCTAAGTGAATTTGTGTTCCTCACTTCCTCGTGTTGAACATGTGCACACGTGTGTTCGTTTTTTTTTTGTTTTTTTATTACTATACTATTTGTAATTAGTGGAGAGGTGGAATGCGTGGATGTGTGTTCCTTGTTTTGAACATGTGTACACGTGTGTTCGCTTTTTTTTTTTTAATTTGTAATTAGTGGAAAGCTTCTTGGGTCTTGGCGAGAGAATCTTAGGCAAATTCTTTTGCTGGCGGAGGAGGATTTTGGAGGAACTCGACTCGTATCATGTTGTGTTTATTAATGATATTTTTATCTCTTTTTCTAAAAAAAGGGAGTATTTTGGAGGTTAAAGTCAGGGTGTGAATTTGGTACTGAAACGGTGACTTATCTCTTGTGGGACAGCCCTTAGCTTTGTGAACCATAAATTTTTGTGGATTGCGGTAAATCCCTCCTCCTTGATGTTTTTTCTTCTGATTTCGTCTAGATAAGCAAGATATTTTTTTATTGCTTTCAGTATGGGTATTTAGGTTGACTTGTAGCAGGTAAATTAGCTCCTAATTTGGCTGGTTAGTAGTTTTATGTTGATTTGGTTGGTATGGGATTTGGTCGGTTTTAGATAAGTTTGATGATTAAACACAATTATCACTCGTTTTCAGTGAAAACCCAAAACAAATCGATAACCAACATTTTTGGTATAGATATAAAGAAACCTAATGATTTTGATTTGTGGGTTTGATTTTATTTATAAAATCCGGCTTTCATTTTGATTGTACCAATACCCAAACCGAACCGTTGCCACTCTCTAGACATTTTTGCCCTCGTTTAAGGTACTTGATATACCTTTTTCATCCGGCTTTTTTTATTCTAAGTTCTAACCTAGTGGACAAGAATGATCATGGCCCAAAATAGGGAGGCCCAATAAGCCCTCCTTGTGTAAAATGTACTACAAGCATAACTTCTTGCGAACAGGGAAGTATGGCCTCCGATAATCGGACGTCCGTAATATGGTTATAACCAAATCTCCATAATGAAGTTCTTTTGGTAAATGCTATTCTTCGATACTCTACAAAGAAGAACTTCATGATCAGAACTATATTACCATTGTTGTGATTCTGAACACACTTCGTTTCACAAACCGACTTAAACTCAATAATCCAATGTAATTTGCTTGAGTTAATTTTCACGTCCCAAAAAAAAGATACAAGTTTCACGTTCAAAACAATATGTATGGGAAGAAGAGAAAAGAATTGACCTTGTGCTCTTATCAGCGGCAGAACAGGGCAGGTTCCCTCAAGTCAAATTGGGATAAAGATCATCCACACTATACTCCCTCTGCGGAAAATCACCATTCACCCAACTCGACAGATAGACACATCTTTTATGGAGAGAGAGAGAGAGAGAGAGAGAGAGAGGACATGAAGGAAAGTTAACATGCGGTTTATGAAGGGTTATGAAGGACTGCGAAATAATGTGTATTGTTTATACTGGGTGCGTATGTGAGGCCTCGTGCTACCACAAATAGTATGCCCCTTGATTAGCTTTTTATAATTTATTTACTTTTTATATACTCCCTCCGTCCGGATTTGTTGGTCAACAAACATACTTTTTCAAGTCCAAAAATATTTGTCTATTTGCAAAAGTTAAAGGGTAAATTACGGAGAAAGTAAACAAAAAGTGATGGAAAAAAAGTTGGAATCCCCAAAATGGACCAACAAATCCGGACGGAGGAAATATTTAGATGAGTTGTCGGTTGTCCCTTTGCATTCGCATATTTGTATAACATAGTTTGTTGCGGAGTCATGGTTTATAAGATTTAAGTCTGCGGCCTAAAAACGAAATAGTAATATATGAACTAGGTGTGTATGCGAGTATGCACGAGTATTAGAGCAAGAACAACAACTTCTGTAAATTTTTAGCAAAAAAAACTAGTGCACAGTGTATTTAGCTAGCCCGTCACTCTCAATACTCCAACAACACTACCCATTTTACCTATCTTTTATTAAAATATTATTTTTTCTTTATTATATATATATATGTGTGTGCGTGTATCTATTCCAAGCCCGGCGAGCATATACAACTCCGGCCGATCGTTACCTTCTACTTCGCCATCGATGGCCACCAGATCATTACCTCTGAATTGGGTTTCTCTCAATTTCATCAACAGAAACACTCATCTCCTTACTCAACTCCGAACTAGTCTAGTCTTCATTTACCAAAAAAAAAAACTCAGATCTAGTCTTTCTAATATTCTGAACAGGGGGTTTTATCTTGATTCCGTAGTAGCAAAAATACTCGTCTCCTTGCTTTGTTGATCCAATTCCTTTATGGGTTCTGATCTTTGCCTTGAAATCTGAATTGGGTTTCGCTCAATCCCATCGCCGTCGATCAAAAGCTCCGGTCTCCGTCGATCGTTACCTGGCCTTCTGGCTTCTGGCGTTGAGATGGGCTTCTGGTCGATAGTCGTCGGCGATGAAGAGCTAACCGCTTCTGAGACAGAGAGAGAGAGAGAGAGAAACAATTAAAATATGTATGGATGACAAACAGTGCATCGGTATATTTACCTATGCATTGTTCAAATATGTATGGTGTACAGTGATTTGGCCAAGCTGCTGCACCCCTCTTTTCTCTATTTTCTTCTCTATTTTACCTTAAATCTCCATATGGAGAAGCTGCTGAAGTTGCTCTTATGTCTGTTGGTTAGCTTTGGAAGCAAGTTTTAATAATATTTATATATTTAGATGAGTTGTAAGTTTCCCGTCGCGCATATATAAATATATTGGTAAATGCTTCATCCAAATAATTTTACGAACGGCAGTTCCTGTCAAGCTTTTTGAAGAATTGTTTGGATCAAACACTTATCGATATTCGATTGAGCTGAATTTTTATAGGACATTCTATTTTATCAATTTAAACAAAGTGAGTGGTTTGGATCATCGCAATAGAACCCAGAACAAAAACGCGTGTTAAAAGTTGTCCCTTGATCCGGCCCCTATATATGTGTGTGTGTACATATATAGTTTGTTGAAGTGTCTTAGTTTACAACATTTAAAAGTGTGCAGCCTAGATTTAATTCCATGTTAATCGTGGTAGCAAAAATGAATTCGGATGAGGAATTATATTACACATGCATCAAGATGCAATATACTTTCGCACATATATATTTTGATAGCTTTCAGTATGGGTATTTAGGTTGACTTGTAGCAGGAAAATTAGCTCCTAATTTGGCTGGTTAGTAGTTTTATGTTGATTTGGTTGGTATGGGATTTGGTCGGTTTTAGATAAGTTTGATGATTAAACATGATTAATCGATTATCACCCGTTTTCGGTGAAAAACCAAAACAAACCGATTACCAACTTTTTTGGTATAAATAGAAAGAAACCCAATGATCTTTAGATTCTTTACCGTCAAATGGTACACAAGAGGGCCTAGACCCTAAGAAACAAAATTATCCCCTTAATTATTGAAGTTATGGAAGGAGAATCAAGTCCATCGACAAAACATGTCCGGTAATAGATTGGATTTCATAGCAAAATGGGCCTTTAAGTTTCTTTACAGCTAATGCTTTTTCTCTGTGTGCTCCATGCATGTACAATACCAACTCAAATTTGCAGAAGAGAACAATTAGTAAAGGCTCTGAGTCTGATTTACATGCAACTATAGCGAGTATTATCACATTAAGAGCCATGGAGATATAACCAAAAGCACGAAGTAGAACTGCAAAAACTGCGTCCATTCCTCGCTAAATCTTTTTTTCCTGCCTTCTACAGCGTCTGCACGACCAGTGCATTGTCTACCTCCTCATCTTCTTTGGATAAATTGTCAAGTGGAGGCAGTAGATCCGACTCATTCGCTAGCTCGATCTTGTTCTTTATCTTGTCGAGCTCAGCTTTCACGATTGATAATTCTGAGGTTAGCTCAGTTCTTTCCCTGTTCCAGTCAGTCCTTTCACTATCGATCCTCTCTTGTAGACGAATACACTCGCTTCGAATCAGATTTAACTCATCCACATGTTTATCACCAGTCTGAAGCGGTTCATCACACCACTGGAAGAACTCGCATTGCTAGCAATGACAGGAACGAGTTTAATACGGACATAATAATACATGTCGAGTGTAGCAAGCAGCAACCGACGGGAGAAAACAAGAAAAAGGAAGGCATAGATACTTACCTTATTTGGACTCCTAGGGCAATTGTAGAACAATCTGTAAGGGTTTCTTGAGGTCTTTGATGTTCTCAATTTTGCAGAAAGCCCACATGAACACATGAGTTCAGATTCTTCACTTTCAGAATCATTAGGGTATTCCATTTCTTCAGAGGAACCCACACTCTGCAGTATAAGTCCTGCTCAAATGGAACATTCTTCTGAGACACTTTGAAGCGAAAGACACCTTCTCGATGTCAATACAAAAATGTACACATCTCTTCTTGATCAAGTGAATTAGAACTTAGACACGCCAAAAAGATTTGTTGCCATTGATCATCCAGATATTTCACAAACATGTAGCACCAACAATAAAGTGGCCACTTGAAATTAAAATGAGTTCGAGATCATTCTCAGATATGTCCCGGGCCTGACGGCCTCTTAAGCTAAGCATAAAGGAACTCTAATCCCTTACAGATAATTTGCTTTGGTAACCAGCAATTTCAACTATCGAAATATGAAAAACGATAATCCCAAGGGATTGTCCCAGTAGTCAAGACCTGTGACTTGCGGTTTAATCCCTCTTAAGATGTCAGGATCAAAATCTCTCACGTACTATAAACTCTTGTGAGGCCAATCCATGAGAGTCTTTGTGTGGCTTTAATCATGGCCCAACCACCAGCTTTAATTATGTCCCGCTACTAGACGGGGGGATTGATCCCTACGGATTAGTCAACATGGATGCAACTTGCAACAGAAAGGAAATCATGCCTAATATAAACTATAAATCTAGCTTCTTTCCCTACACCTTTTCTTCAACAAAATACCCCACAAATCCACAACTCAGACAATGCCTTCAAGAAAAAATACATACAAAAACTGAAGCACATTCACCAGCATTCTGTTGTGTCCACGGGATCCAAACCAAATACACACACAAAACACATATTTTACGTGGTTCCCAAAATTCGGATACTCCACGGAGGAATCAGAGCAATTCTCTCAAGAAAAATCAGACAATCTTTACAAGTGGAGCTCTCTAACTCCCTACACTCACTGATATTTTTACATTGCTAGCCTCACAAGCACTTTGTTTGGAAGGGTTTTTGAGAACCGGTTCTCAAAACCCTTGAAAACCCTTGTTGAAAACCCAAATGGATTTTTGAGAACCGGTTCTCAAAACTCTTAAAAAAAATGAACAGAAAACCCATTGGGGAAACCAAACGAGGGAGGGTTTTCGAAACCCGGTTCCGAAAACCCAAACGAACAAGCCCAAGATCTCTCACTTTGAGGGTGAGTTTCCGAGTAGATTTATGAGATAAAATGAGATTTTTGATTTTAGGGAGTTTTATCAAAGTGAGATAAAATCACATGTTTGTCTCACTTGATAAAATCTACACTTGATTTTAGTTGATTTTTGTCAAAAAGTGATAAAATCTCTTGCTAAGCTTTTATCAAGTGAGGAAGTTTTTAAATAAAATCTGAGATTTTATCTCATAAAATCTACTCGGAAACCCACCCTGAGATACTAATACAAAACCCTAAGGCTGCCTTTTATAGGCCAAACTTACCCCCTATTCATATCCCAACGCCAGACAATGGCTTCAAAGAACAGGAGCCCAATAATTACTCCTAGGGGTTGGAATAGTGCACAGATAAGCTCAATGCTTGCACCCATGATGCATATCAGGAGGATGTGGCTGTGATGAGAGGGAGAACCACACATGGGTCCAGTCAACACATTCCCCGCAACATAAATATATGATACTTCAGAATTTATGAGCGTACGAATGATTATGTAAAAAGGAAGAAAATTTATGAGCGTACGAATGATTATCTCCCATAGCCCCACAGTTGCTTTGTTTTTTTTTTGGTAAATAGGAAGAAAATTTTATTAAGCCACTGCGAATGGCTGTTGCAAGTAGACCGACAAATACAACCGATCAGGTAGGGAGATCTACAACGCCATTGTACTGGTAGCTATTACAAGTAGACCGACACAGTTGCCTTGTTACTACATCAACCCTAAAACCTAGTTCACACACACACACACACACACACACACATATATATAAATTGGTTCGACGGTTTTGGCCAGCTTAGGCGCAGCAAAATATTCCTTAGTTCGTAGGGCCGGCCTTAAACTAAGGTGCACGATCTATTCGACTTAAGCCCCCCAAATTTTGGACTGAAATTAGAGCCCCAAATAGGTATAGCCAGGAATATTATATATTTAATTTAGCACTTATACAACAAATGAGCTACTAGCCCATCAGAAATGCTTAGTTTTGCCCGGTTCAAATTGGGGGTCTCATTTTTCCTTCTCCACAAGAATATTTTTCTCTTGCGCAACCATCTATGCCAAGAATAAGGGATTCAAGAGATTTCTGCGACTTGGACCCAAGAATTTGCCAAAACTTACGAACTCTTGAGTTATCCTTTGGTGTTAGGTGACACATAGGAGTATTTCATAGAAACGAAAAAACTACACACAAGTAGACACAAACTTTTCAGATCAGGGGAAAAATGTAAACTTTTATTCAGTTCAGCATGTTTGAGAAGAAGAGAGAACTGACCCGGTGCTTTAACAACTGCAAAGAACAATGAAGGTCCACTCAATTCAAAATTGGAATGAAGATCACGCTACTGCCTCTACTGAAACCACCGTTCACCCAACTCGACGGACGGACATATATATAGCCCCAAAAATGCACAGATATACATATGTTTTATTTATGGGGTGGGAGAGAAGCTAGAGGAAGGATTTGATTGATGGGAAGTTTCTTAAAGTCTAAAGATGTCAGAAAATTGATACCTAGTGTAGCAGAGGTTTTGTGTAGGGTTCAGAAATCAGTTACGTCACTTGTCTTTCACGGATCATTGTTGTACCAAATTGCCATTGGATTTGCCTTGGATGACAATCCCACCAGAATCGTCTGTTAATCGAAAACCCAACCGGTTCGATTAGAATAGTTTTCACTGCTATGGATATTTTGACCAATTTGTTTTGTTTTAAACTTAGCTACCTGTAATAGTCCTATCTCCTTAAATTTTAGTCCACTTTTACATTTTTGATTTCTTTCTCAATTGTTTATGTATTTTAATTTATAATAATTTTTGGGATTTCAAAAAAATTATTTAATAAAACTAATTGAGATATGGAGTATCAAATAAGATCCATGTCGCATATACAAAGTCTTATATATTACAAGATATAAATCTTTTTTTCATCAAGTTAGAATGGGAACATGGACTAAAATTTTGGGACGGGGAAAGTATTTTCTTTTTCTTATCCGACATTTCTCTGGATTTTTTCTGCTCTGCCCTTTTACATCGCTCATAAGCTTTGTTGTTTGCTTTGTGCTTGGCTCTTCTTTCTTGATGTACCATTTATCGAGTTTCTTAATAATAACTTGTTGCCGATAAAAAAATAATTTCCATGTATATTGAGCTCTTGGAATTGATACCACATAGGAGCATCAAATTTCAAACTTAAGGCAGGAGATAAGCAAGTCCCTATATCTTAGGACAATGACGAAGCTAGGATTTAAATTTCAAGGGGACCGAAAAAAATTTCTACATTCAAATATTTTCTATTCCTTACTCAATAAATCTAAATAGACGAGCAACTACCAATAACCATACCTCCCATAATTAAAGATGAAATAAAAACACATTTAAAGTGACAATGATTATTCACCTTCTCAAGAAATCCTAAACAAAAGTTCCTTGAGAATTTTATTAGACATTTCCAAAATTATCATTAAAAAATGAAGAAAAGGAAAGTGGGGGTGGCCATGGGCCCGCCCAGCCCCTTACTAATTCCGCCACTGTCCTAGGCCATGCCCTCGAGATTCATTATTCCTCGAAGTATTATTGATTGCGTATGTGCATGGGTTTCAAATTAAGTGCTTTTATATGATGCCATCCTCCGTTCCTCCCCAAAATCTAAGATTTATGAGAATGGCCTGGGAACTACAATTTGGTAATGTTGGAACTTGTGGCTCATATGGAAAGGTACCAAGAAGTTCTAGTAAGAGTGAGGGAAGCGAAGCGACTGAACGGAGCAGAGCGAAGTATCTGGCCCACCACGGATTCAACTGTTTGGACTGGGCCGGGCGGTATGGTGCGGTGTTATTAGAGTTGGTATAGGAGTAGGCGTATAAATACTCTCTATTGTGAAACCCTGACAGACTTATCAAATAACAGACTCATTCTCACTCCCATGGACATACCCGGTTTTTGGGGAACCACGTAAATTTTCCTGTCGATTTCTTTACTATTCTTATTCCTATATTGTGCGTGTGTGATTAATTTAGCGCTAATAGATAATAAACAATCTCTTAACTAAAATAATGAGATTTTTACGAACCACATACAATTGGGCCAAGTAAATTAAATCGAAAGTCCATTATTTGCATATTGTTCTTTTGGTAAGATGCCATCCTTTGCTCTACAAACTAGAACTTCATGAGAACTATATTCTTGTGATTGTGGTTATGAATGCACATATCAGTGTATCGCTCAAAATAATCTAAACAATAAGTTGAAATGGGTTCTTAAATTTACTAGTAAGAGAAAAATGGTTATCACATGCTTTGAAGGATGAACTTTAATTAAAGCTGCATATTACATATGAATTAATCTGAGTACTACTTGCACATTATTTTTGAACATGCATATTGGTTTCCATATCTCCCTCTCCCTACCTTCACTACTTACAAGCAATCAAAGGCAAATCAACTTCATCACACCACTCCACACTCCTAGTCTCAAAGTATGAACTCCCCACCTCATTTGGCCAATAACTCAACCAAATTTGACACCCTATTCTCCACTTCAACACACTCCCTTCCATCTCTTTCCCCAACCTCCACCCTACCCCTCCACACTCATCTCCCCCGAATACCAATCCCCCACTCTTGGTAAATGACCTATTTGCCCCTGTGTATCGTTTTCGAAAATTGTTTTCTGACTGACCATTACCACCACTAGACGGCCTCCACGTGGCAACTTCAGCGCCAGTGGTATTGTCATATAAGATCGCATCAAATTGCGCAGCGTAACCTTCGGCATCTTGATCCCACCTCCAATTCTTCATCCTCGTCCTCATTGCCGTCCTTGCCATCGCCTTCACCTTCGGAACTTTTAGTTTTCCAAAACTACCCTTCAAAATTTTCTGCGTTTCCATTTCCCTCTCCACGTTATCCGTGGACCGGCCCAAGGTCAAACTGGACACATAATTTGACCCGATCTCCGGGCCGACCCAAAGCCTTATTCTTGATGGAAAATGCTTCTCACCGGCAAAACCGTCATCGCCATTGTTATTAAACCCTAATTTTGCCACATGGATGCGTATATTATCGACACGTGCATTTACGAGAATATAACCATCAGTGAATCTAACTGAATACTCCAACTGAACCACAGCCTCCAGCAGCTGGTGCGCCAAGGCGTATCTCAAAACAGACTCTCTTGCCTCAACTATCTTGCGCTGATGTTGTTCACCATCAAAGAGCGTGCGCGTCATACCCCAAACCGGCGCGTAGCCTTTTAAAACCCATAACCCATGAGACTCCGCAGCATAAGAAAACCCAAGATTACGAGACGCCAACGGGGTTAACGATTGTAATCCTACGCCCACCTCTCTTAAAATCAACCATTTTGCTAACATGTACCCGAGGGTGCGCATGAAACAAAGCTCTACGTCCACTCCAACTGAGATGAAAAAAGTTCGTAGGATAAGGGCGTGTTTGGACGTGAAAAATTCGAGATTTGGAGCAAACAAGGAGTGGAAATAGAAAGAGCCCACCTCAGAAGGCGCGTCGAATACACACAGCCAGAAGAGGCGCGTGAGGAAGATGAAGTTGAAGAAACTCGAGAAGGACTCGGGCGAGTGGGAGTCAAGAATCCACGAGACCGGGTCGGGTTTGATGCTCTGGAGCTGCGAACGAGGGCAGGTGCTACCGTGCGCGGTGGGTGAGCGGGAGACGGTTTCTTGGATGAGCTGGAGGATGAGAGGCAAGAAGGGCTGGCTGGAGGAGAGAGGACACGTGTCAGAAACCCAGATGGTCTTCTCCACGTCGGCAGCTTCAAACCCCAGCAGGCAAACAGAGAAGGTCAGCAATTCGCCTGAGTTTGGCCCGGAGACCCGGTTTGCTCTGAGTTGGATTGACTGGGTGGAGCTACTGTGTCGACTCGGATGGGAACTCGCGAGTGGGAAGACGAGTTGTGAGGGTGACTCGTTCCACTCTTCAGTGATAGGGAGTTCACATATCCATGGCCATATTCTATCCATGTTTTCTGGTTGATCGGTTTCTTTTCTTTTTGGACTGTTTTGGGTTTTGTTTTTGGAATATGTGAGGAGGTAGTTGAGGTTAGTTGTGTAGAGATATATAGAGAGAATGAATGATGCATAATTTGCCAACTTGGAGGTGGTTTTAGCCAAGCAAGATGTGGAGGTCTAAGGTGTGGAATTGGTGGTTGTAAGTGAAACTTGTATGCCTGATATATGGAAGCTGACATTTATGATCATAAATTTTCTTGGTATATTTTCTCTTGCGAATTTGGATTTGTACGTATGTTTCTGCGTGGGCCGCGTGGCATGCATGTGATCGATGAGTCATTATTAAGTAGTTTCGGAGTGCGATCATGTGACGCTTCGAATTATCTCAACAGTATCATACATTTATGTGAGGCTCATATAAGTAGTTAGTCATGGACTCAACGGTAATGTGTGATTGTAGAGTGTCTTCGAGCACCACATCACCGTGTTAATTCCTGGAGCACTGAATAAAATTAGACGTGATCAAAGGATGCCCAATAAAATTGAGGACGGTGGGGACATTATGTAACCAAATAACGAAAATAATTTGATAGGATGATCGTCATCTCATCTAACCAAATCATATTGTAGTCCATAGTATCACAATTAGCGTCAGATTTTTTTTGTTAATTTGATTGAATGGGAAAACTAGAGTAGTGTTTATTCGGGGTTGAGGTCTACGGCTGGACGCATGTGCACGTCTTATGAAGGAGACTTGCGATTGAATGGTTCAGTGAGCTTCTTGAATATTGACCGAGTTTCACGGGTTGGATGAAGTAGATGCACATGAGAGAAATGTAAAATTATCGCAACACAACATCCACCCGCATCTACAGAAAACACAAACCCAGGAGAGAAAGCAGGGCCGGAAGCTCGTGATGAGCGTCAAGGTTGCGGCACTTTAACCTGTTCTATTTGACTATATGTTGTTCCTCGTGTTGCTTTCTTGCAGAGCTGCCACAATTTTGGTGTGCTTTGAAGTTGGAACAAGGATTTACAGCAGGAAGGACCGCATAACAAAGAAATGTATGAAAAACAAACATAAGCCCTGTTTTCAAGATTATGTTGGATTTTAAATCTGAGCACATCTAAAAACAAGAAAATAGTAACCCACAGGTTTGAGCCATCCCAATCCCATAACCAATACATGATAAAGTTCTTACAGCATTATAAGAGTCATTGACTGCTATATAGTACTGAACAAACAACGGGAATGACTACAATACATAACTATCAAATGTGTGTACCATATGCACCTATTGTGCCACCTCATTGGCAATCGTAATCTTTTTTAGTGTTTCGTAACTTTTCAGCAATATGATTTGTAACATTTTCTATGATTCATAACATTTGGTGCGTCTCGTAACTTTTATACAAAAAAATTGTAACTTTTATTAATAAGAGGTAATTGATTCGTAACTTTTATAGGGGTGCATATGATATATATCCAAATAGGAGTGTGTATTATAACCTTTCCCTAAAGCTGAACCACGGTCACAACAATCATTGTCGTGCTTCTTCTTGGCTAAGCTAGAGATTGAAAAATTGATAGCTCCTTTTTATTGCCACTCCTTCGGTAAATCAGAGACCACCACCACTATATAGGGAGAAAACAATGACAAATAATTTCAGAAATACTCAAATCGATAATCCCTCAATCCACCCCACACAAAGTCGCAAAGTCTTAAGAACTATACACAGCTATAGTTTTGATACAATGCTACAACTGGAGACTAGAGTCCCAACAAACAGAATATCATGACCATCAATTTTCGCAATTAAAGCTAAATAGAGTTCTGCGATTCAAAAACAGAGTAGTGTCCCAACAGGCAACAGAACAACTGAAAACAACTTCACTCAACTTTCCAAATCGAGAATAACCTGTGCAGCACCATTGAATGGACCTGTCATTATGAAAGAACCAAGACAACCAATTCTCAGCAGCTATTGACCAAAACTTGTTTGGCCATGCAAAAAACATGAGAAGATTGGTTCAATCAGCAAAGATTAATGAAAGAGGAAACGACAAAAGATTTTCAATTGTTTTTTTTTTTCCTTTCTATTTTACGTACAGAGAAAGTCATATGTTCGCTTAAATTGTCATTCAAATAAAAAAACACGTAATTTCGGTAATCATACAACTTAAAAGTCATTGGATTCATTATTCATAAAAAATAAATTATCCCATTAATAGAATTCAAAATTCCATTATTTGATGCGTATGTTTAGTATTTTGCATATGGCGACATGAGCCTGTGATAGGGACAAAAACAACAATTAGTTGTTCAAGGCCAAAAGAAACTAATTTTAGGTGTCAATACTTGATAAGTGTTATCTAAATCATTTTACATCTATCTTGATCAAAAGATGCCTAGTGCACCGGGCTTACAAGACAATTTGTCAGGAGTTAAACAAATGATTTGATCAACAAATAAATTATCCCAATCTCAATGTTCTTGGGAATCTCATATGGTATAAAGATAAGATAGTATGAGAACATTAAAGATTCATAATTCTGAAGTGGAGATTTCACCCCTCTGATATTTAAAACATTCTGCAAACATCGTAGATGTGGTGGAAGGTACTTACCTCAGTCGTTGAGATCAACCGAATCGGAAGAAACAGACATTCATCATCAGAGTCGTAGGGTGAGATCAATAGAATCAGAGGACAGAGAGGAAAGGTCATCAAATTCGTTGGGCAACTTGTTGAGATCAATAGAATCGGAAGACACAGATGGAAGGTCACTGTCAGAGTCATCGGACAACTCCATGGGATCTGATGATAAACATATTAGTTGGCTTTGCAATTCACCGATTCTGTTAGAGCTATATAAAATTACTTCGTATGTACAGGCAAACAAATGAATCAAATCTAGGCCAACTCTAGCAAATCAAGAAATTTAATCTAAATTGGAGGACTTCAATATGTTATGTAAAAATATAGCCCTTTTTGCAAATTAAAGTTTTTTCTTCCTGGCCGTACTTTCCAACGAATATTTCTTTCTGAGATTTCCTAATTTGTGACTGTGCAAAAATTTGAAAAAATTGACATTGTATTTGTGTACACGTGTGTCCATGTTCAATAGATAATTGCACGTAGGTACACTGCACATATGATTGTTCACATGACTTTGCATCTTACCTGTTTTCAGAAAAGGCTGAAGAACGGTTTTGGTGCGAGGGTCATCCCATTTAAGAGACTCCCACCATTCTTCATCTCCCCTAATGTGCTTGAGAGAAGGTGGTGCTTTTGCTTCATTGTTATCCATTTGGAGAGTGAGAGGCAGTCTCCTTAGCATGGGACAGTCTTTGATGTGGATAACAAACTCAGATTCACTCACCATTGTTCCAGCATATATGCTCTTCAATCTTGGTACGAAATCTAGAATTAACTCCTCCAGTCTTGGGAATGTGATTGTGTTGCTATCATTCCGAGGGTGGCTGTTATTCATCTCTTCTTCTCCCACTATTATTTCCTCTACACTATCACAACAGCTCACTTCAAGTGTCTTGAGGTTTGGCAAGTTATGCAGCAATTGGGCAGGTAAAATATACTTCATACTGTGACATTTTGTGATGCACAATGCCGCAAGGTTAAAGGAAATGTTGTGCGCTGGGGAGATCCCGTCAAAGAGTACTCTACAGCTGGGTAAATCAAATAAATATAAGAAACCAATGGAACTTAGAGAGGTTTGGCAGTCTTCTGAGAAGGATGATGATGAAAAGATGGATTCTAACTCGTTACAGCATTCGACGTAGCATTTATATAAACTTCTGACATCTTTCAACGAAGGCATCCTTGATAAGCTAATTAGATCGTGGTATCCTCGAACAATAAAGACACTCACGTCTTTGGGGAGCACTAACTGATCTACTCCACTTCGAAAATGTTCAGATTCCATGTTAATCACAACTCTTTTTACTGAATATGAATGATGTTTAAGAGTTTCTCCCACTCCAAGACGGTACTGCTCCAACCCTTGGAACTGCTGAGATATCACGTACCTGGTAAGCTCCTGTACATTGTGAAACTGGACACCGACAACTTTTAATTGGCTCAAGCAGATGAGGTCTTCTATTGACACTTTTACTCTTGGCGACTCAAGTAGAAGCCACTGGAGTTTTGAGAGCCCATGTAACTTGGTGATGGGAAACTCTAGTCTCCTGTTGTAGGACAATTCGAGTTTTCTAAGATTAACCAATTGTTCTAAACCTTTTGGTGCTTCTTTAATCAAACTCGAAGTCAGTCTAAAAAATTTCAGAGCCTTTAATTTCTCTAGTGATGGCACGTACTCTAGTTTTTTACACCTCACCATTAGTAGTGCATGCAAATTCCCCAAGTTGGAAATGGACTCTGGCAGTGACTGAATTTTATAGTTAAAGGACAAATCCAATACCTTGAGACTATGCATATTGGTGAAGAAAGAATCTGGAATCAGATAAAAATGATTAGATGTCAAAAATAAGGAGGTAAGCCTAGGGCAAGAAGGTGGTCTATTAGGGCAAACTTTTTTCCACATGAAGGAAATCTTTTCATGAACCTCAGACCAGAGTCCCTCTTCATCTTCTCCTATGAATTGATACCTACCTCTTGTTATTCTTAAAGCCATATCTCTTATCAAATCATGCGTCCTAACAACTTCACCCCCATACTTATCAATGGTACCCTCTAGTAAACAGGTACTTTTTAGTTTTCTCAAGATACTGTGACACTTGTCAACCATTGCTTCCACACTGTTCATCTCAGGGATTAATCCCTCTGCAATCCAAAGCTCCATCAACTCATCCTCCACGATTTCAATGTCTTCAGGATGCAAAGAACAGTACAAGAAACAATCTTGGACCACTTTATCTCCTAGCCGACTATAACTAAATTTTAGTTGCTCAAAAACCTCATTTTCACCACTGCTCTCCTCATTCATCAAGTTGGTGAATTCATTTAGTGCATCTCTCCAATCATGGGTTTCTTCCAATCCCCGCAAACTTCTAGCTACTATAACAATTGCAAGCGGGAGACACGCACATTTTTTGGCTATTTTAGCTGCAATTGCTTCCACTTCTGGAGCAAGCACCAAGTCATTTTTAACGGCATTTCTGAGAAATAGAGTCAGCGCTTCTTGCTCTGTGAGAAGCTTCACTTTGACAGCTGTGCAATCCATCCTTCTGCAAACATCCAACGAGCGCGTAGTTAACACTATTTTACACCCGTTGAATTGGGTTGGTTCTGGAATGCCCACTCTCTCCAGACTAAACGCTTCCCATAGATCATCTAAGATGAGTACATAATTCTTGTTTCGGGAAAGTGCTGCATATAATTCTCTTGCTCTTATTGTTTCATACTCATCATTTGAAAGACTAAGATTCAGAGCCTTAGCTATGTCGCTCTGTAGCTTTGGAACATTGAATGCTTTAGATATGGTGACCCAATAAACAATATCAAACTTGTCAGTTTCTTTCAAAATCCGATTATGAATGTGCTTCATAAGGGTTGTTTTGCCAACGCCCCCCATCCCGTAAACACCAATCTGTCTAACGTCTTCATTCATGACGCATTCCCAAACTCTCTCCGTGTTCCTTGCTTTTGTGGATTCAACAAAGTCTTTCGTTGGCGGCATCATCAATCCACCAGTTGGAAAGTCATCAACCAGGAAACCATCAAAAGCTCTGCCCATTTCTTGGATTTTTTCTACCTCTTGAATCTTCTTGATGATATGCTTGCCTAACCGTACACGTGAGAACAAACTCCTTTCTCGAACTACTTCTTGCTCAAGTCTTTGCACATCGTTCTTCATCTGTTGCTCATCTCTGAGCCAAACTTCGACTTCTGCCTTTCGTTTTTTCCATGGCCGGTGCTCTGCACTGCTAATTTTCTTATTTATGTCATTCTCTTGAGCGCTCAAGTACTCTATCTTTCTCTTGAGATTTTGCATGCTTTCTTCAAGACCACTATGGTATCCATACCATTCTTTAATATTCTTCACAATTTCCAACCCTTCTCCAATATTCTTCACAATCTCAAACACTTTGCCCAAGAAATCCATTACTTTTTAAGTTCCTACAACAAAAAAAAAGAAATAGCTGAGGTGTGTGATGATGGGAAAAAACCATGACAAAATTTTCAATAAAACTCTGATGGTTGGTAGATTGTCTTGGTATTTTGAGTCTATTAATGTTCGTATTTGTCATTTAGTACTGGTGGTTATTGACGATGGAGTAAAGAAAAAGGAAAGAGAAAAAGAATCATTGAACTTGAACCTTGTCAACTAAATCAAGGATATCAACGTTCCTGGTGCAACAGCAGAGCAACACCTAAGCAAAGCAGAATCTGAATGCATGTGAGTGAGTTAGTGTTGGATTTGTGCTTTGAATTGAAGTTCGAAGAATGCACAAAAGTTTGGCACGAGTAGTTTGAAATTTTGGACGGGGGATTGCCTGGGCGGGAATCAAACCCGCCCGGACAGTTTTGACCGACTTCCGTACGGATTATGTGGCTGCATGTTTTTGAAGGTTTTAACCTAATTTTCAGTATTTTCCTATAAATAGGAGCCTTGTGGCCTCCTAGTGTTTGGACTTCTTAAGTGAATCCCTTAGAGGGAGCCCCCATGGGGTTCCTTGTAGTGTGTTAGAGTCTCTTGGTTGCTCCATTGGTAAGTCTTTTCTTGGGATTTGAGATATCTAGGGTTTTGAGCTGTCTCTTTTGTGTTCTTGAGACATTGATGCTCTGTAGGTTGCTCCTCAAAGATTTGTTCCTAGATCTATTGGATGCTTCAAGTAGAGTTTTGGGTACAGTCGGCTCTTTGTATTTCTCCCCATTGATAGTGAATCCTCTTACTCACTCCTCGTAGACGTACCTCTAGAGCTTCGTGCTTGAGGGGGAACCACGTAAATTTTGTGTCTTGTTTTCTTGTTGATTTCTTTATATTCTCATACTTCGAGTTTTGGCACAACAGGTAGAAAGTGAGGTGACTGTATCCAACATTCTCTATCTTGTTAGCCAATACCCTTACCTAGTATATATAATTTTTATAAACCTTATTGTACTTGGTAACCGTCGATACTGTTACGTAACCGCTACTTATTACCAATATTTCAAATCATGCATGATGTGAAGCTTTTGCACGGGAATCTAAGGATTTAAGCTCGCAAAGATACGATATATCTATTGCAGCACGTTTGGCCGTCTAAGAAAAAAAATTGTAGAAAAACTCTTATGCAGAGTTTGTTGAGGTAGCAGTAAGTGTAACATTTATTGAAGGTTGATAACTTGATACGGTCCAATACACACCATTATACACTACGTAACGGAAATATTGTCCAATACTCATGTGAATTTTTTTTATCACCATTATTATGCAATTTAACCGAAATGGACCCTGCCTCAAAGCATGGGAGGGGATCACCATGTTTTGTCTCCATCTTTCCCCCTTCTTTGTTTCCACACTTTTCTATACATGCACTCCATTCCCTTGAGACCATGTCATAATGAGCCTAAGGTTCTCGACAGACCATAAGCAGACAAATTGCCGAAGGTTTTGAGAGCCTAAGACAGTGTGATCAAGATTCTCCCATACTGCTCCGGCCTCCAAATTTACTGATGCATGCAGGCTAATCTATGCCAACACACGACATAATATTGAGGAGTTGTATTCTGGAGGAGACATGCTATATGAGAAGTTATGTTACATCAGCAGTCAAGTTTTAAATGGACTTCTTCATTTAAAGAATAGGGAATAACAGAACGGAATATAGGCAACCTCATGTGGCTAGAATCTCCTTAAAACGTGTTATATGACTTATATCCGTGCCTCATTATGGTAGTGTGTCATACGTATACTTTTTCTATACGTATACTTTTTAAATGGACTTCTATACGTATACTTTTTCTATTTGAGTTTGGGAGGTTTTTTATTTATTGAGTTTAGATACTCTGCCCAATTAATTAAGAGTTATTCAGAAGTCATTGCCATGAAGAATGCTTCGAATTTGATTGCAAGTGGCATGAGCATTTCATGTTAAAATTTCTATGCATCACACGTAAGGCATTTTTTATGGTTATTGGGCCTTAATTAGTGCGAGCCTTAAGCGTGAGAGGCTTGATTTTTTTCCAAGCCATGAGAGTCCCTTGGTTGGGATCGGAACAAAGGGCTTCACAAGGGTTGAGTAAGAGCATCTCCAATCCTAATCTATTTTTTTTCTTATAGGATCGGAACAAAGGGCTTCACAAGGGTTGAGTAAGAGCATCTCCAATTCTAATCTATTTTTTTTCTTATACCCAATTTGAGTCAAAAGTTGAATAAAAACTCATTTTGAGTATATACATCTGACATCTCTAATGGCAAAAACTCATTTTTACTAAAAAAAATAAAAATGCTTACAATGGCAACATTGTAAATGGGGTAGAGAAAATAGGTCAAGGTTTAGATTCTCCAAAATGGGGTAGAGAAATGCGCAAAACTCATTTTGGGTAAAGAAATTAGAATTTACCATTAGAGATGAGACTTTGCTCTTTTTACCCAAAAAAAAGAAAAAAGGGTTTAAGTGCTAGCTGCCGAGGCTCGTTCTTGAGCCTCGCCTTTAGGTCCATCCTCTCATGAAAAGGGCCCGTGAAGCGCTCGAGCTAAGCTCTATGTGCCTGCCAGTCCCTACACGCACCCGCAAAGCGCTCGAGCTGCCCTATATCTGCCTTCGAGTCCCCATGGTCGCCTTAGAAGTGCTTATGTCCTCTTCCTCTCACTGGCAAGCCAAAGGGCTCCGTTTTTACCCATATATAAACATCCTCCTAGGGTACTCACTTCTCCATTAGTCCCTTTTAAATTCAATCATCTTTTTTTCAATCCAAAGATATACTCTAATACTCATGTATATTCTCTATTTTAATTCTTTTCAAAATCTTCATCATCATACATTCATATCTTCAATTCTACTTCGTCGAATGAATTCGGAGCCGTTGTAAGCGAAGATCGAGAGATATTGGACTCGAGGAGGCTATGAAATCAAGAAGGGGCTTAGGATGCTAAATCGAAGAACAGAATTAGGTGTAACTTGGGCAAATTGGTAATTCTCAATCTTGTGTGCACTTAATTTAACCTTTTAATTTATAGCAATTAAGTAGATTAGACCGTAATTTTATGCTTGGGGTACTTTTTAAACCCTAAGTAGTTTCCACGTAATCCATTGTGTTTGTGTTCTTTAGTTTACTTGCTTATATCATATTTTGTTACAAGTTCATTAATCAGTTAGAATTAGAAATTAGGTAGAATTAATTTTAATCAAATTGTTCATTTTTCACTAAACCACGCTAAAAACTTGGTTTTCCCTCATGATTTAATTTCTCGCACATTACCTACTTTCTTTTTTGTAAGGCCACAAATAGAGCAATTTTGTTTTCCGAAAGGAAAACACAAGCAAGAAGAAAAAAAATGAAAGAGAATCAAATTGCAGGGTAAAGAACAAAACAGAAGACTGCATGAATAATCGTTACCGATGGATGTGGAGGCCTCTTTGAGATTCCACACAAATGATCTGAGCCATTTATTAGTTTCAAAATAATTGTTTGAGTTGCCCTATAAAAAATCGACTTAATCAAATAACGGTAAGTACTTGATCTAATATTTAACTTTTTAAAATTATGGAACAACTCGGATCATTGTGTAAGACCTCGTGGGCTCCGCACATCTATAGGTTTGTGCGTGGCACACATAGTATATCTTTGGATGAACAATATGCATACCAATCCAAAATTGTTAATCAATATAAAGGGCAAGATAGTAATAGCAATTTCTCTTGAAATAAAATTCTCTCTCTTTCGCAAAAAAAGAAAAAGAAAAAAGGGCAAGATAATGACAATAAAATCCTCATGAGTCATGCCTAAAACAAGAGAGAACTGGTAATAGGCCAATACGTTTGGCCAAATAACATAAAACAAACTTAAGAAATTAAATACTCATAATCGGAATCTGATCCATATAACATATATACATAACAGAATAAGTCTAACCCAAATTGCAAAACGTTACTATGCTTAGTGAACTAGAAAATTGCATCAAGAACGACATTTTTGACGACCAAAATGCATAGTCTTCGAAATCACATAATTTAACTGCTCAAAATACTCAACAAAATTGAAAAGTCAAGCAGCTAAGATCAGTTTTAAAGTGAGAAGGAAAGAATTGTCTTACTTTGTGGCGAAGTAGCAACAGATGAGTGAAAGTGTATTGGAGATGGCAAATATCAGAAGAAGAAGAAAGAGATGAACCGTAACTCAAGGCAAGGCAATAAAAGGATGAGGCCAGGAGATGGGTTGCAGCTTTGGTTTAATGGTGTCATAACAGAGGAGATGGGGGAAATGTAAATTAGTTGGAAAAACGAAGGAAGAAATTAAGGAGGAAGGAAAGAATGAAGGAAGGATGAAGGAAAGAGTTGTTTAGTCAAGGAAGCAGAGGGGGAAATGTCAATTGGTTGGAAAAACGAATGAAGGAAGGAGGAAGGAAAGAGTTGTTGAGTCAACGAATGAAAGAGTAGTTGAGTCAACTACACTTGTTGAGTCAACTAGACTTAGCACTAGTTGACGAAAGTTAAAAACTGCTTACAGCCAAAGACACATTGAGAGTAATTCAGTCATTCACCTTGTTTGGATGAGTTTTTGAGAACCGGTCTTGAAAATTCAAAACCTGATGGTTTTCAAAAGTGTGCTTTTCTGCCCCTTTTTTTTTTTTTGATAACCACACTTGTTAAATGACAAGGCAGAAAACTCATTGGGGAAACCAAACAAGGAAGAGTTTTCAAAACCCGGTTTGGAAACCCCAAACGAACAAGCCCATTGGGTTCATTTTGGTAAGGTCTGTGTGTGTGTGTGTGTTGTAATTGGGCAAATACACATTACACATTGAGAGTGTTTGTTCAGTTCAAAAAAAAAAAAAAAACATTGAGAGTGTTTGTGAGACAGCGTAAGAGTGTTTCTGAGATATTTGTATTTCTCTGCAACCTTTTTGTGAAGTTTTTTGATAAGAGTGAAAGCGAGCTATTGTAGTTTACTTGGTGACAAATTTGGTTATTTTTTCGTACACCACAATGAAAAGCAAAAAATAGTGGATTTAATTTTGTTCATCCTTTTACAGAGATTTGCCAGTTGCAAAAAATGAAAAGTCACATCAAATTACTTGTAGTTATGTGTGATGAGCGCTACAAATAATTTATCTGGAATGATATATTGATTAAAATGTTGGTAAAATAAATCCAATGGTATATATGAAAATCTGCTACATCGACCATTGCGAGACAAGATGCCCTATGAGACATTAAATAAAATTGAAATGGCAAGGAGAAGATTAGCAGGAACCAGCATTGGCAATATAAAATTCACAATATATTGAACGACCCTAAAAAATTATTACAGCCACAGACCGAGCGACACGTGTATATGGATTTTTAGAACCACAACCACCCTTGACAAGAAATTGTGATATTACCATAAATGTAGGAAACGCACAGAAACGCAACTGTGAGCCATTCCAACACATGTAGAAGAAGTTACAGCATTTGGAGTCAATGACTTATATGAACAAAAACTTCAAAGGGCATCTTCAAATAGAGACGCGCGAGACTAAATTCGATCTTTTCATAGGGAAACAAAGAAAATCCATCATGGGTAGCATTGTAATCACGCAAACTTATTTCGAAATCATAATAGATACAACAAATTACAGAAACAACAAAGGAACTTACGTTGAAGCTTACCCAAACTAAAAGCAGAGGAATCAGGCTAAAAAAATGGCGAAGCACGAGTGCAGGCATGGCAAATAGCCACAATTGGCTCGTCAAATTCAGCAGAATCACCACAATTGATGAACCAATTCCTGTCGGGATCATAACAACATAAATTTTTTGACCCGCAAGACATCACAATCTTGCCATTATTTAAGCGAAGTAAAGGATAGGGCCGCGTACAGAAACATTCTCTGATCACAAACTCTTTGGTCCACGACTCCTTCACACCATACTCCTTCAGCAGCCATATATGAACCTCATGCGTCCTACATGTTTCTCTAAAAGAAGTTATGGCAAGGCATCCTTCCAACAATGATATTTTGCAAAACTCGCTGATTTCGCAATCCGGGTTTGGGGTATGATGAAATTTCTCTTCAAACAAATCAAACGCAAGGATGATTCTCGACTTGGGATCACACCAAGCTGAAATTTTATTTTCACATAGCCAGTGAATTGCCCCACCCACAACGACATCAGATGATTGATCCGGACAAACAAAAGGGTTGTCAATTTCAGAAATTTGACAGGCATTGTTGTCCAGTGTGAAAACCGTAGTCTGCAAGTTATAAGTCCTAACATTCTTGTACAATAATCTCACAATTCTTACCAACTTATATTTGTGGGTCCTTGCATCGTATCCAAACCCAAAAAATTGGTGAGAGTCGGACAGAACTGTATGGTTTGATTCTTGTACTTTTGGTGACTCAGGATCAGGCAAAAAATCATGTTCACCGGTCAAGGGGTTGAACAAACGAGCTCCATAATAATCTAAACAGGTACTTGTGTGCTTGTAATATAATAAGCATAGCAATCCATTGGAGGAGAGAATTGGTCCAAGCTTAAATGTCTTTTTTATCCTCGGCAGAATAATTTTTCTTAGAACTCTCGAATTATCGATGAGATATAATTTGTTGTCATTGCAGGGCTCAGTTCTGCTGGATGAGGGTGTGCTGGATGAGGTTCCAAATCGAATTACGAGCCAATAAGGGTTCAAGTGAAAATCATGGTATTGAAGAGTGAGCATAGAATGCCTCACCCTTACCAAATCGTTAGAAGCCTTGCATACTAATTTCACAGAGAACATCAGAGACGTGATGGGCAGTCTTTTAAGGATGTTGTGGCAAATGTCTTTCGGGAGATATTTTATTGAAGTCCTCCCAGGTTTTTCATTTATTGCATTCCTCCAACGCCTGATACGAAAACGTCGAAAAGCCATCACTTCCACTCGAACTGAAAACCTCCTCCATTTTTTATATTTTGATTTCCTCCAATGCCTTACACAAAAACTTCGAAAACCCATCACTTCTTCTCGATGAAAGAGGAATAAAATATACCGATCGAGTTATCCTGTAAGTAGAAAAAAATAGAGACGAATTAGAAATAGAGGTAAGAAGAGTTCTTAATGCCTTCGACATCAATAGGGATCTAATTTTATTTTTTTTACTACAATTTATTACGAATATGGAAAAGATTAGTTGGCTTACCTTTGAAGTGTCGAGAAGTAAAGATGGATTTGGAAAGAGGAATGAACAACTAGGATTTCTTTGTATGAACAAAAAGTAGTTTAGGTGGATGAATATTAATTATACACTTATATAGTTCTTGGTCCGTTGACAATTCTTAAATGTAAAAAAATCCGGTTACGTCTATTCCAAGTCCTAGGTGGAATGTACGAGGATGGAGCGACAGAAGTACTGAGAAAAAGTCCCATCTATTTGAATTAAATGATTGGTGACACGTAGAGTTGTTTTTAATTTATAAAAGGGTTTTTTGCTCGGTCTCCATGCGTCAGGAGTCTAACATTTGAAAAATTACTAAATGCTTATGAACCATTATCAGGTAATTATGTCCCAATTAATGTGTCGTAGGTTAATTTGATGGGACCAATCGCTTTAATTGGAAATTTGACAAATAATTCGGCATATATATACTCCATGTTGTGAATGGGAGGAGGAATGTTTCAATAATACGTTCTCTCTCTAATATTCACCCACCACTAAAACATGTCACGGTTTGAGGGATCAACATTTTGGTTGCAAAAGTTAAAATTTTCCAAAGATATTTCGGGACAATATTCTATGTTCCTGCTTAAAATGTGGTCCAAAATGTCAAAAAATCAAAGTTTAGGGCATGGCTTTGTTCGTTTCATAATTTTAGCTTAGTTTTAGTTTTGTTTTGTAATCATTACCTCTATTTCACTCCTATTTCTCTATCTATCTCTCTCCAATCATTACCCGTATTTTCAAAACTAAACTAAACTAAACTAAAATTACTAAACGAACAAGGCCTTTTGTTGCTAAAAGGGTAGAATTAACAACCACGTGGCAGTATTCAGTGCGCATTCTGACTGTCCAAAAATGTGTGGACGGTCCAAATTTTAAAGAGAGAGGAGAGAGAGGGGAGGGGGGAAGGGTTTGGGAAGAGAAATTTGGACCGCTCTGGAATGCGCGTTGGGTACCGCCACAGTATCCAGCCGGAACCAAAAATTTTCTCCAAATCCTTAAATTTTTGAAGATAAATTTCACACCCATATATTTACAACTTTGCCAAGCTTTTATTAAAATTTGTTCTTGGATTTGAGTTTGTCCATTGGAGTACACAATACCAGATGAAACTTTTACTTAGATTTTCACTCATAAATTGAGGAAAAATTTGATTTGATATAAAACACTCTAATGGGTAAAAACAAATCTAGGCATAAATTTGAATAAAAGCCTCATTTATTAATGACATTGTTATAAATTTGAGGGGGAGAAAACGGCCTTCAAATTTTTATTTTTTTTTGATCGGCAAATTTTTTATTAAAACTCGACAAAGGGTACATCTAGGGGAAGACAAATACAAAGCACAAAGCCAAGTAAATGCTGGGAAAGACAAAAAAGCAAACTTTCAGCGAAAAGCTGAAGGAAGAGGGAAATGTCTAAGAAAACAAAAAAAGGGAACACAATTAGGCTCAAATGAACATAGACAAGGAAGAAATATAAGCTGCTAAATGAGGACTCCAAGCTTTCAGCAACCAATAGGAAATCCAAAGGATTCAACGACAGAGAATTTGGAACCATTCACCAACCTTGCCAGCTACCATAATCATACTTAATAGCAGCAAGGCATGAGCAACATCACGAATCACCATCCTTGACAGCAACCACCTCGACCAAACTTGTCCAGGTGGGATTTTCCACTTCCAAAATCATTGCTACACAACTAGAACCTTGAGATAATCCTGAGAAGCAAAGACTATCCTCATCTATGAAGTAGATGAACGGCCTTCAAAATTTGATATTGCATGGTTTGGTTCTCACCAAATTTGGTCAAGAATTTGATTAACATATCAAATTTGGTGAAGGAGTAGAGTGGGATTTTTGGTGTTTTTTTTTGTGTTTTCTAGGGTGCGAATTTGTGAATTGACCATAATTCCACAGGGGTCCATTAAAAATTCACAAAGATATATTTGAATTTATGAATAGAACAAAAATTTATAGTGATTTAACAACAAATTCAAAATAGCTCAAAAAATAAACTTTTTTTCTATTCATAATTTTATATTAAAATAAACCTTATTTGATAGATTTTGTTATGTATATTCTTACAATATAAATTTTATAAAAAATAGACGCGTTCAGCAAGGGTTACCACTTTAGAGTTTATAACACAAAATGAAAAAAAAAAAAAAAAAAACAAAAGATGACCTATAAGCTATCCAACGTCAAAAATAGGAAATTTTTTTGGGTACCTAATGGGTTCCACGTGGCCGAGCCTACGTGGAACCCAAACGTTGCATCTGAGCCGTCCAAAAGTGTATTGAACGGCCAAGAGTAATTAAAGACCCTCTCTCCTCACTCTCTCTCATTTTTCTCTCTCCAAATCCAGACCACTCAGAACCAAAACGGATAGCCCAGATGCGTCAAGGGGTCCACGGGGTACTGTCTTGTCACTGAAAAATTGCTCCACAAATAGAGGAAGGAAACAATGTACTTAACTTCTAAAGACGGGGTTAAAAATATAAAAACCTGACAAACATAGACATGGACGCAACATATGTTAGGAAAGCAGTATTTTCCATTAATAAAATCTAATTTAAAAGAGCTTGGGGTTTTAGATTAGTCTTTCTTAGGGGCCAAGCATTATTAATCTATTAATACGGGAAAAATAAATTAAAAGAATCCCAAATACGCGTAGCATTTTCCCTTCTACAAATTTTCTCCACGTGTAGCTGAGAGAGAGAAGGATGAGTTTCTACTAACTTTCTCTAACTTTTCCATTTGACTTTGAGTTCCCTTGTGGTGTTGGTGTTCCAGTAAGTATGTTTATTGGGTATTTGAATTTTCACAATTTTTTTTGTAATGTATTGTAATAGAATAATCATCTTGAAAAACACAATAAACAAGCTTTTTGACTTTTTGAATTAGTGGAATACCCCTTAATGTTATGACTGGTTCGAGCCATGGTATCTCGCGGTGAGATTCTCACCCAATCTTTCTCTAAATTTTCCCTCTCACATTTTCATTCATTTTCTCTTCCTTTCCTGATCAATTTTTTAAAAAAATCCTAACTTTTTCTCAACGTTGTCACCAATTGGTTACTACTCCAACCTCAAGGGCACTGTTGCTTTCCAATTTAAAAACTTTGAGTCATTTTTCTTTTAAGTAAATAACTAAATGGACTCCCATCCAGTTTAGTGAAAAAATTGAACCGTTCAGGGTTTTCTTTTTTGTGGGCTTCTCGGACACACTGAAATAATCTGAATGTTCATTTTATAGAACTCGTTGAGAAGTTCAACTATGCCAAAAATCACGTCGATGAATATTCAGGCTAAGTTTTCCATCTGATTTTATCAAAAAAGTCTCTCAATTGATAAAAAGCTTGAAAGAGATTTTATCAAAGTCATTCTCAAATGTTAGGCAAAATTACCGTTTTTCCCCCCAACACATTAACTTTTGTTTGGAACCCCACCTTACGCCACACACACACACACATCCCAACCTCACTCTTGAGTCTTCCATGTTTTTATGGTGGATGTTGACGAATGAGGGGAAAAAAATTAGTAGTTCAAAGTAAATATTTTGTAAAAAAACCTTGGTACTGTTGGGTAAGTTTTTAACGTTTATTTTTTGTCCGTAAGTGATGAAAGAAAAGAAGGGCAAATTGGTAAATAAACCATTGAGAGGAGATTTTATCAAAAGTAGATTTTATCAATGCATCCCATGGTAGCGCGTAATTTTATTTTCCATTTTTGCCAAAGACAATTACTCCTTCCGTCCCTTTTATAGTGTGTACATTTCCATTTTGGATTGTCGATCCCTTAATAAGTGTGTGTTTTGAAAAATTAGTAGATACATTTCCTATTTTTCCCTTAAAAGTAGATTCCTTTTTAAAAAGTTAGTGGGTATTATTATATTGATAAGGGTAAGTAATGGAAAGTAGATGTAAAAGTTGATGTGAGAAAAAAATAGTTGAAATTCCCAGGTAACACACTTAAAAAGGGAAGGAGGGAGTATAATTTTTTTACAGGTACACGCTAAAATGAATTTATAATTTTTAGGTCTTGTTCTCCAATAGATTTTATGAGATACCCTGTTCGTTTTCCAGTTTAGTTTTAGTTTTAGTTTTGATGACATCATCTTCTCTCTCTATCTCTCTCCACTCATTACACCTAATGACATCATCAAAACTAAACTAAACTATCTAACCAAACACGGCAGTTTTGATAAAATGTAGTTTTGTTTAGAGGTGTGATAAAATCACATTACTTTTCCAATTGATAAAATCTAAGTTTGATGAAGGTGTTTTCCAAATGATTTTATGAGATAAAATGTAGTTTTGATCAAATCTAATTTGGCTAAAATCCATTGAGTATCCTAGATTTTATGAGATAAAATCTATTGAAGAACAAGGCCTTAGGCGGAAAGATAAGGGTATTTCTTCAATTGTAGTGGTTTCATCTTTTCATCTTTTGATCTTAATGATTAGTAATAAAAAAGAATTCTTTGCTGTTAAAAAAACGGAAAATACAATTTTTCGACATGTAAATTCAACCAAAACGTGTGAGTTATATATCTTGAAAGATAAATAAAGAAAACTTTTTTTTATTTATAATAATTCATTTCAAAGTGTGAATTGGTACTGTTCTTTGTTGTAACGATTTATATTGTTTTTCCAATTACGTGTCATTATTTTTTCTTGCTAGTTGCTAATTAAAACTAGAACCCATCTGTGTATAGGTTGCTTACTATATTCTCTTTTTTTTTTTTTGGTAGATGTGACAGACGTTGAATTGGTTTACGTACCTTTGTATCAAAACCCGTACGATACATATATGGTTATTAAACAACTATATATAAAAACTCAAAATTTATAACATAATAATCATTTAGTTCCGAGTATTCAATAAGAACTATCACGGTCATAGCATATTAACACGCACAAAAAATGTGGGGCGGGAAACAACCAAACTACGATTATTTCTGTTTGTTATACTTATCCCATAAATTGAGATGTCTTTTTTTTTGGCTCAGTATAAATTAAAATGTCTTGTTAGTTGCATAGAGTCTCCCTAGCCTGCATCAACATTGTTATATCCGAGACTAAGATGGTACAAAACAGTGGTGAATTGGTAATGGACACACTACTACAATAAACTTAAAAGATCACAGGTTTTAAAACCCGTGATCTTTATAATTTAATCACGGTTTCAAACTGTGGTTAAATGTATGTCCAAACTGATATGTAAACGCATAAAGTGTGATGTTAAACAAGATAAGACCACGGTTTAGACAACAAACCGTGGTTAAAGATCATAAAAGATCACGGTTTCAAAATAAAAGCGTGTTTAAAAATATTATACAATTACGATTTACATGGCAAACCGTAGTCAAATCAACAATATTATCACGGTTTGAAGATAAAACTGTAATAAAATTAGTATTAAGATCACGGTTTGGATAAATATTGTGATTAAAAATACTATACAATCACGGTTTGCTAAAAAGACCGTGATTAAATTAACTTTATCATCACGGTTTGGACAAATAACGTGATTAAAAATACTATACGTACAACTACGGTTTGCCCAAAAAACCGTGAGTAAATTAATTATACCATCAAGGTATTTAATGTGACTTGCCACGTGGCACCATCTCCACAACCTTTCAATTCTTATCCCAACTTGCATTTGCCACGTGGCACCATCTCCACAACCTCTCAATTCTTATCCCAACATGCATTTGCTAAGAATTGAACCCTCAACCTCTCAAGTCTTATCCTAACACTCAACCACTATGCTACCCAAGTCTTTATGTCAGATTTTCAAAAAAGTATTTATATGTA
>JAXBDA010001008.1:0-64300 GCA_036023075.1 Gaultheria prostrata | reverse complement strand
CAATTTTTAATTACTTATTTCTTTGAATATGAATCTCAAAATATAAGTATGTACTAGTAATATGGATTTCGTTTGATAGTTCTCGATTAGTTTTATTTTTCAAACTTTTTAAAATCGTGAAAATCATTATAGATCGAAAGATATAAACAATTAAAAAATAGTACAGTACTAATATTGAAAACGGACAATTTAAACCGAGCTTTGATTCCAAACCCATGAACATGCTCGGCTTTAACTAGCTACTAGGCATTTCCATGTTTTTTTTCCCCCATATTTTCTAATACATGCATGCTGAATATGCCAGTCTGTTTCCAGTTGGATTTCGTGTTGAAAATAATTATTTACTAATTAACGTAGGTTTCGCTGAATTATTTGTCTTTGGCATATCAGTTAGTCCACTAAACCAAAGTTTAAAATTCAAAGAATACTTTTTTATTGATAAAAATAAAGAAGCCTGGGGCCCTGATTATTCTCCAATTTAATACAGTACTACTTTTTTTAGATTCGTCAGAAAATTTCTGCAATCTAATTTGACAATTTGGTGCTTGTCCTTTTTTTAATTTGCAATTACCAAACTCACCCAAAAAAAAAAAAAACACTAGTCTCTTCTTTGTTGGCAATGGCAGCCTTGTGAAAAATGAAAGGGTAATGTAGAACTCGACTTACCCTGAGGGTGTAGTCAGTAATGAGGCTGCTCTCAACTCCTTCCATTGCAGTTGCCTTCATGAAAAGATCGATTTCGGCCTCGGGAAAAATACCGGCATGTTTCTCCCTCCTTGCTAGCTCAGTTAAGAGTTCTGTAATTCATTGATCAACGATTAAAACAAAATGTTAATAAGATGGAAGACATTTGGTTTATACATGAAGAACACGGAGATATGATTAATTAAGCACCATATCGTGACCCGACTCCTTGGCACCTTGCAGAGAAATCAAGAGTTTCTTTCACAGTCATTTCGCCCATATGAACGTCGTTTTGACTAATGTATGCTGATGTCTTTTGTGGTACAAATTCTTTCAATTTGTACCCGTTGTAAGTGACTTCTCCTTTTACCTGTTGCACATTTTTAGTATCATAATCAATTAAAACATTCAAAATCTTTGATCTACATTCATCTTTGCTAACAAATTAAAGGATGGTAACTAACCTTTAAGCTTGGGTCCAACTTCCCAGCAAGAGCCAACAAAAGGGTTGTTTTACCAGATGAAGGTGAGCCCAATAGAAGTGTCATCCTATAATATAAATAGTTAGGTTTTAAAAAATAAGAAGGTGATACAATCATTAAGTAGATTTTGAGAATCAAATTAATTTCTTGAAACTTATAACCTTAACCTCAAACCAATCAAACTCGTCGGTTCGGATTGGATTCACATTTTGACGTTATTTTCCACACCTGTTACGAATTTAGACATTGAGCCTTACCTCGACGGCCTTATTATACCGGAAGCGTCTTTTAGAATAGTGAGTTTTGTTCTTTCGGCCAACCGGATTCCGACCAAACTCAAAGCCGTCTCGGCCAAGTTTCGGACTGCATTTGCAAGGCTCGGGAGAGCTCTGTCGCCAATGTAACAATCGGCTTCAACTGTCAAATGCTCAAACCTCACTTCTACTGTTGGAAGCTTGATACCAACCCTACAATCACACACACACAGAAAAAAAAAAAATGGTCAACAAGAAATGTCAGTAACCAGCAAAATTCTTGGGACCACTGGAGATTATGTTCGGTCGTTACCTCCACAGTCGCAGAATTAGTTGAGATACGGGCAAGTTGGCCCGGATAGAAAAAAGATATCTGAACTTACTTGTCAATTCGATTTCTAAACTTTTGCAAGAACTTCTCGTTATCTTCCTCCGCAACTCTAAACAACTTGTCGATGAACTGTTGTCGATAGTTCACATCGAGATTTCGGACATCAACCTCCTTGTGCACCACCACCTTACTATAAGTATTTTCATGATCATTATTACTCTCATAATCTTCGTTGTCCGTGAAAGATTTTATGATACTAGTTCTCAGTCTGGAATACGTAGGCAATCTCTCTAGTGCGGCCCATCTCAGGGCTTCTTCGTCTTCCACGGAGTGGCTAGTCTGTCTCCTCGAAGTGGCATAACCGCCACTAAACACTACTTCCTCCACCCTCCGACTCATGCTCACGCTCCTGCTCCAGTTCCGGCTCTGGGGCCTTCCTGAAGTACCCCACGCAGCGTCCATCTTCTTAAATCCTGATCATGCGAAAAAAGATGTTCGATATCAAATTTCTTTTTTGAACATGAAACAAAAATGGAAACATGGACAGAGAAGAGATACACATTTTGAAGGAAGTTAAAGTGGTTCTTACTTGTTTTTCGTGGAAATGCAAAATATTAATGATCAAATTTGTTATGAACAGATTGGATTCAAGAGTGTTCTTGAATAGCAATAATTAAGAATGTGAACATTATATTCCCTTTTTCTTTCCAAAAGCTCTTGACAGAGTATCTCTTGGAGAGATAGAGAGAGAGAGAGAGCTGTGAAATGATGTAGAATACTGGTTGATTCCTTTTTGAAGAGAAGTTTGTGGGTATTTATATATGTTCATTCTTCATATGCATGTAAACAATCGCGTAATTATTCAATAGTCTCTTCTCCGATAGAACTACACATTTATGTGGAGTCTACACGTTTAACCGCGGAGCCCATGAGAATATGTGGTTATGGAATGGTCTAGAGCATCACTGCTGTATTACGAAATTAATGAATAAATGCTTTTTGTGAACCGAAGAACGATTAGAAATTTAGAGAAGACATACCCAAATAAAATTTTTGACCTCAATTTTCATCCAAAAAATTGGGTAAAAAAATGAGCAAGGGCGTGGTGATGCTTGAAGTGAACTTGGTGAAAAGTGCAAGAAAGTGACACCAAGTGTGAGAAGTGCAATGTGCAAAGTGCATGTTTTTTTCTTAACCTGAAATAGTATTGAACAAGTGGAAGAACAATAATGTGTAGTTTTACATATATAAAAGAAGAAAAATTAAACAAAAAGGAGTATATATTTTAATCAAAGCAATGTATGACTAATGAAAGTCACTACCCTTTACTTTTCCATCAGAAGTTGCGGAAGTTCATCCAGTTGTGTTTTTTTTTGTAAGAACATCAATTTCATTAAATTCAATGGCCCGCCCGAAGACTTCGAAATAGGCAAGTTCATATGCTCGATTGCCACTTAATTAATTTTTGAAAATATATGTCTGCCTCTTAAAAAATTGAGTTGAAAAATATAATTTACCATTCTCTCTCTCTCTCTCTCTCTCTCTGAGGATTAGAATCCTGTGTTTGGCCATGCTGATGGCCTTTAGCTAAACAACCTTACGTACGTGGAGATCCTCAGATCAGTAAACCAAATAGAACAAGTCTTCCAAAAAACCAAGAAGAAAAAACAATCGTGACCCCAATTCCCAAAGTAACCATCACTTTCAGATTATGTATCCTATAATGAATGAGGTAGCTAGGTTTTGGTTGATCTAACATTAAGTTCTTTAAGTTTGGTTGCATCGAAGTCTATCGATTTATTCACATCATATCAATAATCGTACTCGTATTCATACACGTGCTTCTTACCTAATCAGAGCCCCACAATCACGAGGAAATGACCCCAGTTTGAGCCGAGTAATTAGCTAAAAAAAATACCCCAACGGGCATGGGTTAAGTTCTCATCGTGTTTAGTTTTTAAAAACTGTTCCTCACATACATAGCTGTATGAAACCATGGAAACACTGGCGGGTGAGTCGGGCCTGTAAATTTTGGGGTGGTCTTGTAATGAACCCATCGTGAATGAATATGTAGAATCGAGAGGTGTTCCAAGATTACTGAATACGTACTAGCGACTGAAGAGGGGTCATGGACTCATGGCCCGTGCAGATACCATTGCCTCCACAAAAGAATTAGATAAGCAAAATTAACCAAACAGATCTTTAACGTGTAGCTTCACTATTCATTACTCAAACAATTGCCGGGTCTTGGATGACAGTACAACGGTAAATACCAGAAGCATAAACAACCTCTGTTATTAGTATCAATGGAGAACCAAGTCTTCTTTCTTGTTCAGAAACTTAAAAAAAATCTAAAATAACAACAATTAATAGGTAAAAAGTTTAAAGAGACACAGGAAAAAACAAAAACCTTTTGTTGATAGGCTGAACTTGGATGAAACAGTAAGTACTACAGCAATTGTTCTGCAGGAGAAATTACAGCTATTTCTTCCATTATATATATATATATATGCACATATTCAATGGCTATACAGCTACACATATTGTCCTACAATACTTATCCATTAGCATATCTCTAGTATTCTACTCTTATGGAGATCTACGAAGACAGCTTGTTGAACACCATTTTCACTCCCAAAATACGGCTTCTGATTTCGTCCAATTTGCTGTTTGGTTTGCAGGAAAAATTCATCCATTGACTCAACAGTGTCTCCTACCTCATTTGGAAGTTCAAAGTTTTAATGCAGTAGGCATACATGAAGGCAAAGAAGGCAGCAAAACCAACCAAAACTCCAGCAACTGGCCCAATGAAATCCGGTTCATATCCGTAATGATCTTGCACGTACGATTTAATAGTCACGTTGGACGTCATCCCGGCTACTCTTATGGTATCCTCTACGTCACCATACTGCGACACAATCAGCCCATAAACAGTCCATGCCACGGGGCAAATCCAGTAATACCAAATCCACCACTTGGGAATTTTCTGAATTTTCAGCACAACGGAAAAAAAAGATAAAAGGAAATAACTGTTAGCATATATAGAGGTGGATTTGAAACATGTACAATTTCTAAATGGCTCAGAGGAGAATGAAAATTACCGGTCTAGGGATGAAGAAACCGGAGAAGAGATTGAAGAGAGAGTAGAAAGCGGCTGCAAATATAGCTGCTACTTGGTGGTTTGGTGTGATGGAAACAGTCATCATTCCATAGTAAGTGAAGTAGAGAAAGGAGGCATAGGTGATGAACAGGAACCAGAAGAATTTTGCTGCTACCCATTCGAAGCCCATCATGGAATAGACAATAAGACTAAAAAAGACGGCCTCAACAAGCACATATGGTAATTCAGTGATAACCTGCACATCAAACAACAGAAACTCTATAAATAAAATTGAGCGAAGGTGAGATCATAGACCAATATGCAAATCAGTGCTACCACATCCCATTTCACTTCTCTACGATATTATGCTGGGTATGAAGTGTTGCAATTTAGACTCACAAAAAGTGAAGAAAATCTTCAGCTTACCTGTGCCAAGGCATAAGGTAATGCAGAGTACATTCCGGCAGCTTTTTCTCGATAAAAAACTGTTCTTTCAACAGACACTAAAGGTTGTACTGTCCCACAGTTATTAATCCCCACAAATAGAACAGCAGAATAAATTGCCCCTATGATTGTGGTAAGATCACCAGAGTTGTCCCTGAACCAAATAGAGACAAGCAATAAGCAATGAACTTTGAGTCTATCGCCACAGAAATCGGTAAGAACTAGACAAACCTTTTTTTGCCAATTTGCCAGAAGACTGTTCCAATCATGAGGGAAGCGACTAAGGTGAAGAAGAACCTCACGAGGTTGTAATCAGGAGTCCTCCAATAAGTCCACCATTGTTTCCATAAGCAGGATTTGAATTGCCCCCACGAGGACAGTGAATATTGTGTAGCAAAATACAGGTCTTTTGCCCCTGCTGGAGGTCTGCTCAACTCCTTCACTAGTGCCTTATTCCGTCTGTATAGAGGCATATATTAGTTTAATTACCATCGCAATCAAAACCAATTAAGCATTTTGATTATAGAGTGCCAATTTATACTTACTGATGCAAGGCAGATGATTTGTAGTGCTCAGCGAAATCCATTCCAAGCCGGACTTCTGCTGAAACTGAACTCACTTCAAGCATCCATGTTGCTGGATTGTATTTTTCCTTGATTTTCGGCACTCCGGGAATCGCCTGAAATGAGTAAATTGGTTAAATAATATTTTGTGTTCTATACAACGTGTCAAAGAGGTAATTTCAGGAATTTAAAATACCTGAAAATACTCAATAATCTTGTGAGAATTCCTTCCTAGTGGTCCCGAGTAGATCAACTGTCCTCCTCTTTTCATCAGTACAAGCTCATCAAATGCTTCAAAGATATCAATGCTAGGCTGATGAATAGTGCATACAACTGTTCTCCCAGTATCCACTGTATTTCTCACAGTTCTCATAACGATGGCTGCAGCTCTCGCATCAAGACCAGAAGTAGGTTCATCCATGAATATGATTGACGGATTAGCAACCAATTCAACTGCTATTGTCAATCTCTTTCTCTGTTCTGTCGACAAACCAGTAACTCCCGGAAGCCCTACAATGGCATCCTTGAGATTGTCTAGTTCGACTAATTCCATCACTTCATCCACAAAAATCTGCAAAAAGAAATATTAGTCGTTTTAGAACTTGTCCTTACCACATCATATCCTTATTAAGTTATTCTTCATATGGAAGGATATGGATGAGAATATCTTACCATCTTTTCTTCCTTGTTGACTTCCTTGGGGAGGCGAAGGAAAGCCGAGTAAATTAAAGATTCACGTACAGTTACTTGCGGTGAGTGTATGTCATTTTGCTCACAGTATCCAGCAATTCTAGCAAAGGTTTCTTGAACTTTAGGGAATCCAGAAATTCTGATATCACCTTCAATGTAACCACCTGTTTTCCTCCCAGCTAGGACATCCATTAGTGTTGTTTTTCCAGCTCCACTAACTCCCATGAGGGCAGTCAGGACACCGGGCCTAAATGCACCTGTCACTTCTCTGAGCAATTGGAGCCTGTCCTCAGTAACTCCTTGTTCCTTCATCTCCTATTAATTCCCACATAATTCAATATTTTAGAACTTGGGTTTCTATAAAAGTTGCATTTGAGCTAAATGGGAGTGAAAAAAGGGGAAAGGATACTCACTGGCGGCATATCGACAAAGTAATTGACTGTGTCAAAGGACATCGCGAGGGGGGTGAAGGGAAGGACCATTCCTCTCTTGGGAGCGAGTCCACGTGCAGCCTCAAGGCTTGAATCTTCATTTCTACTGAGTCCATTAGCATTGGACCGACTGCTCATTCTTCGGATTGTCATTTCTCCTGAAAAAAGGCCTCTGAAGTTAACAACTTGAAGTTGTATACGATTGCGTCTGTTAGATTGGGTTCAGTTATAAAGAAGTCCATATTTCTTACTGGAATTGTTCGCATCAGCAGCAGATAAGGATTGAGGTAGTGACTCTATCTTTTTTGATCTGTTTGTTCTAAGCCTAGGTGCTTCTATTGTTTCCTCTTGGTCAGCTTCCATTTCCCTTGCTGCTTCTTTGGAGATTACAGCTTGAGGCTTCCCAAGGGCTATTTCATTGCACAATAGCATGGAGAATGAGTTACCCAATTAAATGAAAAAACCTAGGTTCATTCATTGAAGTATTGAACCATTAAAGTAGAACTTACGATTTAAGTACATAAGAGCAAGGGTGAAGAGCATGTTGTAGAGAACTATAAACCCCAAAAGAGCTGCTGCACCAATCCAGAACCAGTTTCTTTCAGGAAAGACGTCAAAGTCGTTTAGCACTGCCACACCCAAGCTGGTGAAATTATCCGAAGCCTGGAAAATAACAGATTTTTACTGCGAACTTTCTTTTTCAGTCAACACAAACTATCGAGTAGAACTTTCACTGTTTCACAGTAATGTGAAAGGAAAAAGTGTCCAAAATGCAATCTTTCAGTTGATCCCCAATTAAGGGAGTGGTGCCACACGATATCGTGGATGCTTTTTTGTGAAACGTTTCTGTCTGTGGAAATAAAATAGCAGGGTAATATGGTAAAACCGCATACCCGTTTGTTCATCCACCTAGGAGCAAACATCTCGTTGACAGCAAAAGCATTGTACCCATAGCCCATAGGGAAGACCCAATAGCCCCATTGCCACCACTTAGGAATTTCATCTAGCATATAGGAAGCAACTCTTTCATAAATCACATATTCTAGTGAAAACAACTCATTTCATCATAAAAGAAATGTTTACAGTGTTTTCTGAATCATCTTATTGTGAGTGAACAAACCTTTGGGAAGGATGAAACCACCAAGCAGGAAAACGAGGAGGACAGATAGGGCTCCCCCAGTATTGGCTACGATATTGGTTCTACAGACACCAGCAATGACCCTGAACAGCCCAGATGCCATTTGTTGGATCAGAAATACCAGCAGCAAATGCTTGAAGAACCTGAAATTGGAAGTAAGAGGCTGCATGATTACTTCAAATATCTCAAGCCCATATAAAAAGAAACTTTCTTTGAGTAGTTAAAACAAAAACTTCTGAGGTTTCATGTTTACCTTCTTCTTCTGACTATTGTACTTTAAATGGTAAATTTGTTACATAAGTACCAACAGTCAATTTCTCAAGTACCCAGAGATAAAACGGAGCTTTACTAGGGACTTTGTAATTAAATTCATGCAAATGACTACACTGCAAGGCTACCATATACACTTGTTGAATCCCATAAAAAAATGTCCCTAGCATCATTAGTTTTGTATATGAAAAGCTAGGTATGCAACATGGCCAACACTATACCTAGACCTTTGAACAACTGGGTTCTGTGAGAAGAAATAATTTTTGTTGGTTTTGATCAAATGAATTGACCCGTGACTATCTTTTTTCTTTGGTATTCCTCAATCGATCCCACCAACTGCAACTTTGGATTGTGTGTCCGTACTGTAAACTCGAGCTCCCTCCCATACAACAGCTATTTTGCACAAGCATGACCCGGGAGAACTTTACTCTACGCTCCGTTCAGTTCAGTTGTCGTGTGTGTTGTGTGAAATGTGTATTCACTGGAAAAGTGAAGTGAAGTCAAGTAAAGGAAAAGGAAACTTATTTTTCCTGCATGTGTTCTTTCCACAATAATTTTGCAAGAAAACTAAAATCCTTTCAATTTTGAAGGAAAGTGCTTTTCAATGAAAGTTACTAAAACGTAAGTCCCACAACTATCTTGGTACCTAGACAACGAAAAAAAAGTCACATAAAAAAAGTTGATTTTCTCGTCTTTTTCCATCCTTTCCGTCTAACTTAACGACACTACCTTTCCGCCACACCTACCTTACGGCTTTAGAGCAAGCCCAACAATAACTTAGTAAATTAGGCAGTATACAGTGCATATATCTATTATAGACACTTTTTCTATCAACACTCCAACAACACTCCCTATTACCCTCCCTATTTTTAATAAAATATAATATATGGGGGAAAAGTAAGAAATAGACAAGAGAGAATAAAAAGTAATAATTAGAGAGAGGTGTAATAATTGGAGAGAGATAGAGAGAGAAATGAAAATAATGATTGGAGAGAGGGCAATGAATATAGATAGAAATATGATTAATAATTGGAAAGACGAGAGATGAAGAAAAAAATTTTTGGAAATTTTTTTGGAAATGTGAAGTGAACAATGTGATTCTGTGATTCCAAGTTCCAAGAGAAATTACCTGCTAGCTTCCGGAGCAAACCCAATGGTGTAATAAGTCAAAACCGTCCAAACAACAGACTCCACCACCGAAATCGGAACCCTAAGCAGAAAAGTCGGGAGGGTAAATACCCAAGGCGGGTGAAAAAGCAAATCCCGTTGCTTATAGAACACCGGAAGCCTCTGAATCGTCAGCGAAAGCTCGGCAAACCCATTAAACATGTTGATAATCATCGAGAACAAGACCGCCCCAATGTAAACGGCGCCGTCCCCTTCGTTGTTCGTGTTCAATGTGGTCCGTAAGAACACGGTGGATGCGATGATGGCGACGATGATGATCTGGACGGTCTTGAAGACGTAGACGAAGGAGTTGCGTTTGATGAGGAGCCATTCTTTGTCGAAGGAGGCCTTGAGGAGTTGGGATTTTGGGACTGAGTATTTCTTGAAGACGAGGGCGGCTTGGTGGCTGCGGGATTTGTCGAAGGTGACTGAGAGCTCGTTCTCGAGGCGGAGGCCGACGTGGAAACGCTTGAATCGTTTGGCGAATTGGGTGACGGAGAAGTAGGAGTAGGGTCTGGTTTTGTCGGCCCAGTATTGTTCTTGATCCTTTCTTGATGTCACCTGTGATAACACCACAAGGAAATGTGTTAGCCGCCAGTTTTGCCATTTGTTTAGTTAAAGGGCTCGGCTCGGTTTGGCTTGGTTCGGTTCAATTTTTTAATCTCAAACTCGAGTTTTACTCGAATTTTTGACTTGTATAATTAATGAGTCGAACTTAAACTTTTGAAATTAGGCTCCGCTCGAAATACTTCCGCTCATTTGTTTAGCTTAAATAATTGAAGCCTAAGTTATAAGCTTGTTCTTTGACAAAAAACTTGAATTTTAGACTTGAATAGTAAATGAGCCGAACTCAATATTTTGAAGACAGGCTCCGCTGGAAAAACCTCGGCTCATTTGTTTAGCTTAAAAAATTGAAGCCCAAGTCATAAGCTTGTTCATTGACAAAAACACTCGGATTTTAGACTTGGATAGAAAATGAGCCGAACTCAATATTCTGAAGACAGGCTCTGCTAGAAAAACCTCAGCCCATTTGGTTGGCTTAAAAAATTGAAACCCAAATCATAAGCTTGTTCTTTGACAAAAACTCGGATTTTAGACTTGGATAGCAAATGACCCAACTCAATATTTTGAAGTTAGGCTCCGCTCAAAAAACCTCGGCTCATTTGGTTAGCTTAAAAAATTGAAGCCCAAGTCATGAGCTTGTTCATTGACCTTATATTTTAGGGAGTAGTTCATAACTTTAAAGTGGGCTCATTGGCCCCATTTTTTATTCCATGCTAACTTAAATGGGCCAGAGGCCCGTTACTGTTATTGTAGACTTGGGCTTTCACTTCAACAATGGGGCATTGAAATGATGACCAAGTTATGTGATTACCTCTTGCAAAAAATCAGCGGTTCCTTTTCTCTCTGGGCATCTGAATCCACAGCTCTCAAAGAACTCGAGTATATGCTCTCGTGGGCCCTCATAGACGATTTGGCCCTCCGATAAAAGGATGATATCATCAAAGAGATCAAACGTCTCAGGAGCGGGTTGAAGTAGCGACATCAGAATAGTGGCTTCAGTGAGGTGCACAATTTGTTGCAAACACTTTACTATTTGAAATGTTGTCGAGCTGTCTAAGCCCGTTGATATTTCATCCATGAACAGAGTTTTTGTAGGGCCAACAATCATCTCTCCTGCAATATCAAGCCCATATAATTTGAATTGAGTACAAAATTAACCGAATCTTTGATTTGTCAACCTAACTTTTACTAAGATTTAATTATCTCCCATATTGGCTGCTTGTCAACTATATAAAAAAAGTGAAATTCAAGATAAAACTAACATTTGTTTGAGTCGCGTCTACCGTCAATAGACACACTACAATAAAATACAAATTCAACTACTAACATGTTGGGGCCAGGCCGACACGAGCACGGCACTGGCGCGACACGTTTAGAGTCGGCACGACACAGTATGGGCTGGGCAATCGTTTTGGAGCCCATGGCACGTCACGGGGTGGGGCACGACACAAGCACGGTGAGTCACGGGCACAGCACAACACGAAACACGCTAGGCATGAGAATAAATAGGGTGGGCCGGCACGGAACGGCCCATTCGACACCTCTACTTGGAGAGGGAGTAACAGTGTTGCATGAGTGGAAAATTCATGGGGTTGGTGGTTCAACTATGCTAGAACTTGTAAACAGATGCATTTGCTGCTTTGTTAGTTAATAAATGTTGGTCGGTTGGCTCCAAAAATGTCTTTTCTCAGTCACTAACTCATTTTTTCTTCATGACAATGTTTAAGAAAGGGCATCAACCTGTCGTGACTCTCTTCTTCTGTCCTCCGGAGATTCCTCTCTGCATTTCGTCGCCGACAATGGTGTCTCGGCATACATCGAGTCCCAGAATCTGTATTTCGAGTTACAAAAAGAGAGCACATTAATTCGGAGTTTATTTTTATTTCTCTTTGAAACAATACCGATAGTATTGGAGTTGGTGGAGTCACCACCACCCACCCAATTCGTACCGGTCATTTTTAATTTGCAATAATTACCAAGTCAATACCGAGTGCCATCATTGTTACACTTGAAAAATGAACTTCAACAAATTTCCATATTTAAGTAGAACATTAATTCATAATTCATTCACATTATAAGCTTGAATTAGGCTCTGCTATTTTACCCCAAAATCATTTGTTCACCTACCAAAGTACCTAAATTGAAAATACGACCCTTTCTGTTTAGAATTTAAAAAAAAAAAAAAGTAAATAAGACTTTTTTTTTTTTTTTGGTCATAAAAGAAATAAGAATGGGCTCTCATTATTCTTTAATCTAGCTAGTTGAATAACAGAGAGTAGGTAAGCCGATAAGTTTGACAAATTACAAAGAGGGAAAGCAAAATTTCCAGAAAGTATTGGAGTTGGTGGAGTCACCACCCACCCAATTCGTACTGGTCATTTTTAATTTGCAATAATTACCAAGTCACCCCAAAACAAATAAAAGTCTCTTCTTTTTGACCTTACGAAAAATGTAAGGGTGAAAGGGAGTGCTCAAATTACCCTAAGGGTGTAGTCAGTAATAAGGCTGCTCTCAACTCCTTCCATTGCAGTTGCCTGTCAAATTCAGAGAGAACAAAAACGAATACATAACTCATTTGGTCACATCACATGACGAACTAAAGAATTCTGACCATAGGAAAGGTAATAAATATATCCAACGGAGTAATATTTTGACTTGGTTACCTTCATGAAAAGATCAATTTCGGCCTCGGGAAAAATACCGGCACCTTTCTCCCTCCTTGCGAGCTCAGTCAAGAGTTCTGCAATTCATTGATTGATAATTGAAATAAATACTTTTACTTTAAGGCAAAAAGAAATTTTTGGTTTATAGAAAAGTAAGGTGAGACTTGGTTAATGAAATACCATATCGCGACCCGACTCCTTGGCACCTTGCAGAGAAATCTAGAGTTTCCTTTACAGTCATTTCACCCACATGAACATCGTTTTGGCTGATGTATGCTGATGTCTTTTGAGGTACGAATTCATTCAGTCTATGCCCATTGTAAGTGATTTCTCCTTTTACCTGTCGCATATTCATCAGTGACGACAAAGAGAATGTCTACGGTGCATGAATGTTTCCAAGAAAATTTTACAAATTTCTAATTAAGGGTTACACTTTAATGTGTCTGTCCCATGCAGTCAAGTGAATATTAACCACTCATCTGGAATTTCTAAAGGGTAAAATATGTTTTGGAACATTAGCTTAGCTTGGTACCAAAAGGGGTCCAAGTGTAACTAACCTTTAAGGATGGGTCCAACTTTCCTGCCAGGGCTAGCAAGAGTGTTGTTTTTCCAGATGAAGGTGGGCCCAATAGGAGTGTCATTCTGTAACGGAAAATAACATAAATATTTAATCTATGAACCTCAACGAAAAATAATGTACTTATAGCAAAAGAAATTAATCAAGTTTGTTAATTTGACCAGTAAATAATAGGAGTATCAAATTTTTTTTTGAACGGCAGAAAATGCATAAAAGAAGGTTGATGAACCTCACCTTGATGGCTTTATAATGCCGGAGGCATCTTTCAAAATCGTGAGTTCTGTTGTTTCGGTCAACCGGATTCCGACCAAACCCAAAGCCGACTCGGCCATGTTTCGGACCGCATTTGCAAGGCTGGGGAGTGCTCTGTTGCCGATATAACAATCGGCTTCGATAGTCAAATGCTCAAACCTGACTTCTACTGTTGGAAGGTGGATCCCAACCCTACAGTCATAAAAAAAACAAACTAATGTTAGGCTATCCTGGTGTTATTATTTTGTACTCACCGAGTTCATCCGAGTCAAGTGGGTGAGTCGCGACAAAGTCAAACATGCATCCAATTCAAGCAAAGACAAGGGAGAAAAACTAGGAAAGTAGGATTAAGAAATGACTAGCTATAGGAAACGTGTTTGTGATCCTGATTGATTAAGTAATGTTACTATCCAATCAAAAAATAATATTAATCATTGATGTTTCAAAGGGGAAGAGAATAAAGCGCCGGTCAACTTTGACATCCTTCCCTAGAGATGTGGTGTTTCGTTTTTGTTGTGGGATGCCGGGGTGTTCCGCTGGGGAGTTTTGGGACGTGTTTTGAGCTTCGTCCCAATGGGTGTTTTTTTTCCCCCAACCTTGGTTGGAATCCTCTATTTTTCTCTCCCAATCTTGTTTTTTTCTTGTAACAATTTCAAGATGAATAAGATTTCTTTTTCTTTCAAAAAAAAAAACTTTGACATCCTTCCGAGGGATTGAGGGGGGCTGCTATCCCTGTAGAGGAACAACCACGGCGATTCCAGTCCGCTCCAGTCTCGTTCTGATGATCGGAAACATTTACTTCGAAGGGCTCGTCGAGTGGAACATGTGTATCAAAAAATTAGCTCAATCAGATATCATTAAGTACTTGATCGGAATATTTTTATCTTGGAAAGAATGTACCAAAACACTATATCAAACCCAATGGAACCTATTATCACCAAGTTATATGTGTACCGATTAGACACTTAATGATATCTCATTGAGCTGATTTTTGATAAACTCGTTCTACTCAACGAGCTCTACGAAGTGAACATTTCCGATCATCGGAATAGGACCAGAGCAAACCGGAATCGCCCGGATAGCAGGCCCCCTCCTTCCCTTCCAAGTTAATTAAACGGGTGACAAATAAAAAAAAAACTTTCTTTCGTTGTTTTGTTTGTTATTATAACCCAAAATAAACAATAAAGTACTATATGTTTGTGCATATTTACAATAAAATTAGAAAAAAAATTCATGTGTGCCAAATTCCTGATAAACTATGCACAAATCAAGCATAGTTCCCTTTTAGGTATGTTGAATTTTACGTATTTTGTTAGGTTGCCTTTTTTTTTTTGGTATGTTCTAAAAATCATAATAGTAGATAGGATAACAGATGCAAGGCTAAGAGATGTTCTATAGATGATAAAACAGTTCAACTAATCTACCAAAATTCTCCACTTGGTGATGATACTATTCTCAACAAATGATCATCAAATATTTCCAACAAAAAAATAAAAAATTTCCTCTCTCGCACCCATCATGTGGCCGCGAAATTATAATCGATTAAAAGAAGATCATTTTCATTTCCAATTTCCAATTCCCTCGACCAATTCACAACAAGCCAAAAAAAAAAAAAAAAGAATGCTGAATGCAAAACAATCCGAAAACGATGACTTAAAAATAATATAAAATTTTTCATAAATTAAATGCACAAATTGCTAGCGGACCGAACAAATATTTCAGGACAGAGGGGTAAGAACTTACTTGTCAATCCGATTTCTAAACTTTTGCAAGAACTTCTCGTTATCCTCCTCCGCGACCCTAAACAGCCTGTCGATGAACTGCTGTCGATCGGTCACATCAAGTTTTCGGACATCAACCTCTTTGTGCACTACCTTATCATCGTTACTATTATTATTATTCTCGTGACTTTCCTTGTCCGTAAAAGACTTTATGATACTAGTTCTGAGCCGAGCATAAGTTGGCAATTTCTCAAGCGCAGCCCATTTCAAGGCTTCTTCGTCTTCCTCGGCGTGGCTAGGCGCCCGCCTCACCTGACTCCCGCTGCCACCACCAAACACCTCTTCCATGTTCCAGTTCAGGCTTAGGCTCCGGCTCCAGCTTCGGTTCTTGCTCTTACTCCTGTTCTGGCTCGGCGGCCTTCCCGGACCCAACTGCTGCTCTTGTTCCATCTTCTTAACACCTGACATACAAGAAAACAATGCTACATATTTTAAAGAATATGAAACAAGCATGGAAACGTAAACATGGTGAAGTTGAAGGAAACTAATGTACTTACTTGTTTGGGATTTTGTAGATACTCAAGATAAATTGGTTTTACGTAAGCGATGTTGGGATGAAGCCAGTTCGGAGTAACCTGTACTGTTTTTGGTTTGTTCTTCGATTGTGTGTGTTTGTCTGCGGGTTTGAGCGCACGAAGCCCCAACAAGGGATTGTGTTATATAAGGAGTCGATCAAAGTAAAACTGAAGCCGTGTGAAGTTTTTTTTTTTTCCTCTCTCTCTCTAAAGGGAGGATATGGGTTGGTGGAGAGCCTTTGTGTTCTCTTCTCTTTCCAACAGTTCTTGAAAAGGTCTCTCTTGGGTTTCGAGAGAGAGAGAGAGAGAGAGAGAGAGGAGAAATGATGGTCCAAATCTTGATCCCATTTTGAAAAGAGGTATGTGGGGGTATTTATAGAATGCTCATTGCAGAGGGAGGGAGAGGTGAGGATAAGGTTTGGTGAATGAATAGCATTGATTTTGTTTTTTTTGTTTTTGTTTTTGGAGCTGCAAATTAAATTAAATAAAGCTTGTGGGGTAGAGTGGTCAAATGTGATTGCCAGCATCCCCCTTCTATAGTTTCTATAAAAATTTGGAAGACAAAATCGTGAGTCAATGATCCATAGAATTTAACCATGAATTTAATATTAGTTTTTTTTTAATTCAATTGTTAATGCAGCATTATTTCTTGGCTTTTGTTAATATTTTTTTATAACTAAGTATTCGGGTTAGCTTGCGTGTACCTCAACTAGTCTTACAATCTTGATGTTAATGACCAAGCAAATATCCAGTGATCGATAGTCCTGAGACGCGTTATGGTAATCCACACAGTGACACCTGATGATTTTTGTAGATTAGTACTCTCTCCGTCCAGATTTTTTGGTCAATAAATATATTTTTTCAAGTTCGAAAACATTTGTCCATTTTCAAAAGTTAAAGGGTAAAGTATGGAGAAAGTACACAAAAAGTAATGAAAACAAAATAATGAAAAAAAATTGAAATCCCCAAAATAAATCAACAAATCCGGATGGAGGAAGTATTTTTCTCTCTCTCTTCTCAGCCCTAAATGTCCTTGTTATTTGCAACAGTACATTCACATGTTGTGTTTCTTGGAAATTTACCAATAAAACGGCCACAAAAACGAGGAAGTGGCTTTAGTTTGACCCGCACGCCCTTCTTCACTAAAAGTACACACCTTTGGGAAGGACTCACCTAACGATATTAAGGGGGGCAATAGTTTATCGCACTACACAAGTTTTTTCTTACTATAAATTTGCAATGTTGAGACCATAGGCTAAATTCACAACGTATTTTTATAATAGGATGTTCGGATCTATTTGTGTGAACTTTTATTAGTTTCAAATATTTTAAGTTAACGACCAAATATATCTCCTGTGGCCCTAAGATTTGGAATATTTGTCTTTCATGACATTCGAACTTGCAATTTCTCTTGAGGGCCCCTTTAGTTGTTTTCTCATATCTATTTAGCTAAATCCCTTGAGGTTTACATGCTACGAGCATTAACAAATTTATACTCCCCTGTCCCCTTTTTAAACATCCCCATGGAGAAAGGTGTATTTTTTATAAACGTTAACAAATATACTTCCGTAGAATGTTTTTTAATTTTTTTGTATCAAATTAAAGTACTCAATGAGCACTTTAATTTGGCACTCTCTCAATCTTGATTCCGTTTTGGGGATTCCAATTATTTATGGGGACATCATGATTGCACCTTGAAAAAACACGAATTTCTCATTTTACCCGTCAATTATGAGTTATGGGAACCACATGAGTTGGTAATTTAAATTTTAGGAAATGGGTTAAAAGGTAATTAAAATGCTCTAGTCTGTTGACTTTTTTAGTTAGACAATCTTTATGGGACATGAAAAAGTATGTTTGTAGATCAATAAATACGGACGGATGGAGTGTATAAAATAAGTGTAAAAATTGTATAGAGAAATATATTTTTTGGGAGTTTGAAATTGCACATATTTCTATAGTGGACATTTAAAAATGGACGGTGTGACATCACTTGAACGTATGGTAAACTAAACACCTTTTGCATTGCCTACATACTTCCATGTATGGTTATATCATTCATATACTGGGATCCGGCGGTGTTGTGCGCCGTGTTGTGCGGTAAAACTATGTCGTTTTGCTTATTTTCTTGGTATACCTCCAAAACTTCTAAAGGTCTTTTTTGAAAGAAGAAAAAACCACTACAAAGTGCCTAAACCCTAAACCCAAAGTCCCTGAATCCGAAATGCCTAAATCAAAGTGTCTAGCCTCACTATACCTACCCCAAATATCCTAAATTTCCTAAAATTGAATCCAAAATTAACCCAAAGTGCCTAAACTCTAAATCCGAAGTGCCTAAACCCGTTATACCCTACCCCATAAAGACTAAATCCCCTAAAACTGAACCTCAGAAGGCCCTTGGAAGCTTTGAAGGTGTACAAAAAAAATGAGCAAAACGACGAAGTTTGCCGCACAACACGACGTACAAAACCTACCGCACAACACCCCGGATTCCTCATATACATATATGTGACTAATACTATTTCAGTTGATTATTATTAGCTTAACTTTGTCCCCTTTTGTATAAGTTAGTTCGTGCAGGTGCAGAAAATGCATGTGGGCGGCTTAGGTTAATTGGTACTTTTCAACTTTTAATTAACTCATACTTAACAAAGATGCATGTGGGATGTGGGTCTCTGAGACATTCAGATAAAGGCCGGAACCAAAGAGAAAAGATTAAAAGAAAAGAACGACAAGAAATTGATCCAATGGCCATAAGAAGGAATTAGGTAATGTTGTTTTTTTTTTGTCAGATGATACGATATTCCTATATTAGTTTGTTAGATTACTATACGATGGTAATCTTATGGCCATAAGAATCGAATCCTAAATATTACTCTCCGAAATAGTGCTACAGAACTATTGAGCCGAACCCCAAGATTCACAATATTGGGGATTGTCAAATGGACAAGTTGTGCCTTCTCCACCGAGCTGAGGCAAGCTCTTGCTACTTTGGCCCACATTGATGTTTGGTAGTTTGGATAATGTTATCAAGACTCGAATGCTGACACGGGAATAGGATCCACCTCTCCTCTGTATATGGATGTAATTATAAATATTTATACTCTTTTGTTATCGTTGATCTCATTATTTACTCCCATAATACCATTAGATTTGTGAGTGAGTGTATATCATATTTGTGTTGCTAATGATCATGGATAGATTGGTACATGTGACAAGTCCACCGGTTCAGAGAATTAAATGAGATGTGTGAGATTTGATTAATTGCCCTGTCGGGAATCATAAAATTATTGGTTTATATGGCCTGCGGGCATTTGAAATTTATTTCAACCCTGGTGGTGCTTGGCATGTTACCGAGATGGGCTGGATACACGGATATTTGTTGTGAAAATTGATTCGGTTGAAGTGTGAATATCGTTTATTGCTTATGTTATGTCATTTTATTGTCGTCGTAATACTTCCCGCGTAATTTATGTGACAGCTACACAACACAATATTGGCGAGTGGAGTTGGAGGATTTGAAAGATTTTATTTATTTAGGGATTATTTGGGGAAAATCCTTATTGTTGTAATTTTGAGGTTTTAGAACACATAATGGAATTATTGAAATTTTGAGGGTTAGATGAGATTTATTTTATTTTGGACGTTGAGAATTTTAGGGTCGTTACACAAACACCCAAAATCTGTTAATGCAAAATTCAGAATTTAATAATGAAAGCTCTCAAATAGGAGAAAATATTGGATATGGAGAGGGTATATATATACATGCACATGGTGTCTGGCAAAATTTATTGTGGTAAATTTGTCCCCAAAATTTACAAAAATGCCACTAACAAATCTGGGTCATTCAAAACATGGTTGAACAGCCCAGATGAAATGACGTCTTGAAGGGCGCCAAGTGTATACACCCTCTCTGCACCCAAAATTTTCTCCCCAAACAGGCTCTCAATCTATTCCACTCTGCTCCACCTATCCGATTGAGGTGGATTCCCGGCTGTTTCTTTGGTTGTGGTTTGCGAAGACATGAGAAAAGCTTTTCAGGTGATCAATTAGGGCTGTTTGGGAGTCTCTGTTTTTTGGTTTTTTGCATTTTGCATTTTGTTTTTTGACTTTTTGGATTATATTGTCAGAACATATTATCGAATCTGTACAATATTCAAGAGATATGTGCAGAATATATTTTGCAACAGTAGTAGTATTTGGGAGATATGTACATAATACATTCTGCATGTCTTTTAAGTTAACTAGAATGAGAAAAGTAAAAACGAGAAGTCAAAAAACTCATCTCAACCTACATTTGGCTTCTCCTCTCTAATGTCAGAGAATATGTTCCGAATAAAGTCTTTCACACACTCACAACTTGAAAAGGTCAAAATGACAATGTAAAAATTGGCTCCAAAACATCCCTTGGTATAATAAAATTCTAAACAATTAGATTGACCAATCAGAGTAATCAACACAAACATTGATTTAATTAGACAGAGAGGAAGATAGCAATCACAGACGTCTAAAGTAGGTAGAGAAAATTGAACTCTTTGTAGGTAATTCCTTCCTATTTGTCTGGTCTCCATTTTACAACCAAGCCATTTACACTCTGTCCGAACCTACCTTAAATTTACTCTTCAAGGCACATTGACAAAGTGTCTATGAGAAATGTGAACCAAGTTCACATAATCATTCGATCAGTCCGTCCTTAGTTTCTGCTCTCAATTCTTTTTTCTTAATTTTAGCAGTATATAATGTTTTATAAAGGCATTTTCACGCTCCCATTTTTGCTCGTGCACACATGCTGCGTGACATAAGTTTGAACCGCCTATTTTCTTGGGTGCTTATGAAATTTTTTAGATTCTTATAAGCTTTCGAAGGTCAGGAGTATTTGGAGATCAACTTTTAAGTATTTTTCTAAAGTAATTTTTAGGGAATTCGGGGGTGCCGCGCACCCCTCAGCCGTCTGATCGTGTTTTGGACGGTCTGGATGTGCTTTAATGTTTTACAGGTAAAAATAAATAATAAATAAATTAAAATTGTCGAACGCATCCGGACCGTCCAAAACAAGATCGAGCGGCCTGTAAAGCACGGTGCATAGCATCCCCGCATCCAATTTTTAGCCTCACAAAAGAAGAGGAAGTCGTATGTACGTACTTTGCATAAAGTTTGGAGAAGTTCCTTTTCATTGGCGTTGTTAATAGCTTGCGTTTCAAATTTGGGTTCTCTGTAATCTCTGCTTGTCACTTCTCACTATTTTTAGGTTTGCTACTAGTCGCAAGTTAGAATCTCCTTTTATGATTTTGAAATTGCACTGCTCAACACAAGATCGAGGATTGAGTTTTTTTTCTACTTTTCCTTTTGTTTTTCTTTCTGTTCTACTATTTTAACATCCAATTAATTCAAAGAAAAGGATGCAAGAAGAGTCAATTTGATCAAACAAATAGAGAACGAGACTCCATGAAAATTATGCAGGACCATTTTTTTTTTTTTTCAGAAAAAAATAGATGCCAGCTTATTGTTTTTTTTGTTTTTATTTTTTTATTTTTACGGCATGGTGTCTCGGGTTAACTTGCGCTCTCGACCTTCTAAATCTTATAGTCACTTCCACAACCATTTCACACGCTTACGAGGAGAGTGATCAGGTAGCCTCCATAGTTGCAGGAAATAAAAGTTGAATTAGAGATATTAGGAGGAAGCAAATACTTATGACTCAAGGTTTTTACCATGGGTGAAACCCTCGAGATTTATTTTGTTTCACTGCTAATCGATCGATGATCGAATTTACAAATTCGTTGTCAGGAAAAAAGGTGATGATTTTAATGAGCCAATAAAATTAGGGGAATGGTTTTCACACTCCCCTTTTATCCATTGACACTCCCTTTTTGTCTTTTACTCATGTGAAATTACTACATTACCCTTACATCTTGAGTCACTTTTTTCATGTGAAGGGCAATGTAGTAATTTCACATAGGTAAAAGACAAAAATGGAGTGTCAATGGCTAAAAGGGGAGTGTGAAAATCATTTTCCTAAAATTACAGTGTCACATACATTTTTGTTAAGTATAGACACACTCTTGTTTTTCTCAAACATAGAGTAAGGCTTAATTCGCCAATGGATTTTATCAAAAATTGATAAATCAAACCCTTAATTTTATCTATTCGTGTTTGATAATATTTTTATCAAGATTGAAGTTTGGCTCGCCAAAGCAGAGACAACCCTCAAAGTGGAGAAAATTTTGGGTGCAAATAGGGTATGGGTGACGTGGTGCTCCTTAGGCGTATCCGGGCCGTCCAAAAATGCATCGGACTGTCCGGATTGAAACACATTTTTTCTTTTGTTTTCTATTTTTTTTTAAATCCGAACGACACTTTTAATCCGGACCGTTGATTGCATTGTTGGACGGCTCGGATTTGCCAAGAGGGTACCACGTGGTACCCTCCCCGTACCACGTGTTGTTTTGAAGCACACAATCAGTCTTTTCAATGGCCATCATATCATGGATGCCTCAAATTCAAACTTTGCAGCCGCAAGTGAGAAAATCAGCAATGGTAGTTTGTATGATACTGAGCTGCCATTTTCAGAAACTTTTCATTTTCGAAAAAGTTTGTGGACGTTATTTTTGTTAAGAAATATTGTCCCACATTACCTAGGAGAGGAATGAGTGATCACTTAATATATGCTGGGACATGTCCACTCATTGCCAATTGATTTTGAGTTGGATGTTTTCACGTGGTATCAGAGCAGGGCCATTCCACTCCACATTAAAAAAAAAAAATTCACAATCCACACCCCCACGCCAGACCAGCAAAAAGGTTGCACGATGATAGGACCTAAAAAGTGGCCACACGTGACAAACCTCAAATGCGGCTGCACGTGAGGGGGGATGTTAAGAAATATTGTCCCACATTACTTAGGAGAGGAATGGGTGATCACTTAATATATGTTGGGACCTCTCTACTTATTGCCAATTAATTTTGAGTTGGATGTTTCCAAATTGTTATATTTTTTCTGCATCTCATAAAACTAGGCAATCAAGTACGCATAATCAAGTTCTTATTCTTCCACTCCAAAAAAAAAAAATCCAGAATCAAGTCTTGTGTATATCTTATGTCAATAGTCTCTATGTAAAATATTTGAAGTACGGTTTTTTGCTTTTGATTAGATCAAGAAGAAAATTAGTCGATTTGCGTGTAAGTTCACTCCGAATCTCGGATACTACTCCTAACCATCAAAAAAAAAAAAAAAAAGTCGTTTTTCCCCTTAAGAAGGAACCCCTTCAAGGCAGGACCACTTTGGAATCATCTTGGCAAGTCGAACCCTAAATACTAGCAAACACTTAGAGTATGCTATGGCGTATGCGGACTCTCAACGATAAAATTAAACCTCATTGGTTGGTTATCCGAGGTGGGGATTTTGCAACTTAAAAACTTTACGCAACTTAAAAACTTTATGACGCCCCCGTATTTTTGATTTCCGAAAATGATTTTAATTGTGAAATTCCATAGTTGTTTTTCTAATAAATTTCGGGGATGATATTATTTTGAGGGGATAGATTGTAACACTATGTATTTTTATTTGTAATATTTTAGTTATCCAGTTGTGAATTTTTTTTATAGATAAGAAAATAAAAAGAAAGAAAAGAGTATCAGTAAGTCTATTATGTATACGGCTTTAATATTGGTTTGACTGAAAGAGGGCCGGATATGTGGTCCCTTGAGATTTGTTAATTCGGCTTGATCATCATTGTTATTGATTCCACTTAAATGCGAGTATTGTTTTTCTGTTGTATCGTATACTTTTCGGGCATTTTATTTTTCAGGTGTCAAGAGGCTAGGCGAAGCAGGTCGTGTACTAAAGGAGGGCTGGATATGGGGTCCCTGGAGATTTGATAATTCGGCTTGATAATCGTTGGTATTGATTCCACTTAAATGCGAGCATTGTTATTCTGTTGTATCATATACTTCCCGGGCATTTTATTTTTCAGGTGTCAAGCTGGATTAGTTGAGGTTGAATCGGAGGATTTTGAGGATTGATTATTTGATCGAGAGAATTTTTAGAGGAGTATTTATACTATTGCTTAAACTATGTCCTACCAACCTCAACTATTGTGAACTATCCAACTAACACATTGAAAATCTAATCCAAGGTCCTAAAACTCCAAATACTAACAAGAATCTCACCCCGAGCAATGTAGAAATCTACACTTTCAGTCGGGACCCGCTCTGATACCATTTGTAACGATCCGGATTTTTCTAATAAAAACTCCATAAATACACTGTATTTCTATAGGGTTAGGGTATTTATGTGGATGTAAGCTTGGTAAGTTTGGGTGCATGTGGCTTGTATTTACAGCATTGGATTTTTATGGCAGAGGTAGTATAATACTGGATGTTCAGTTATTTTCAAAAAAAAAAAAAAAAGAAAAGTTTTCGAACTATATTCATGCACATGTTTCCAAAACCGATTTCCATGGAAAGTTTTTATTGACAGATAAACTTCTAGTCTTTAGATTGAATATTTGAACATTCGGTGACTTCATAAACATGTGCTCTTTTCCAAAATCTTTTTGAAAAATATACTTTGACTATATTTTGCTGAAAAATGGTATTCGGCTAGCTCACACCACCACCATCCTTATGTTATTTTTCTTCTCGTGCACCATTCACTACCATAAGCTTCCCATTTTCGGAATCCTTTCCTTTCTATCATTTCGTACTTCATTTGAATATTTCATGTTATCTATTCAATCATGTGGAATGTTGTGGAAAGTGAAGTATTTGGATTTGTTGTGATATTATTGGCTAAAATGCCATGGAACTATTTAGTATAGAGTAATCGAGTGACCTTGCCGGGAGAATTTTTAGAGGAGCATTTATTCGGAGACTATTGTATTATTTGGGTGATGTAACTTGTGTATTGAGGAAAATTGGGTCCGAAAGTGTATAGAAATATGGTGTATTAATAGAGTTTTTGTTAGAAAAATCCGGAGTTTTTGTTAGAAAAATCCGGGTCGTTAAGAACTTAGTTAATTTATTGGTATTATTAGTTATAAAATATTTATTAATTGTATATTAATTATAAATTCCCGATACGATTTATAAAATAAGAAAAATGATACACGATACATGTATAGAACCTTGGTTACATGTATCGAGTATGCTATTGCGTATGCGTAGTTTGAACGATAAAATTAAACCTTAAGTGGTTGGCTATTCGGATAATCAGATCATTGGTTTATGCAACAAAGGAGACGTAAAATGACAGATAAACCTAAGAAATAAACATAACTCAAATCATTTCGTAAGTCATTAACTAACAAAATTTCCTGTCCAACCATTTTTGTGTGTGTGTGTGTGTGGCTAAGCATGGTCCAAACAGAGTTGTAAGTAAGGTGGGCCAGGTTTCACAAGAATGCAACAAAAATTATAAACGTATGATATCATCATGACAGGTGCCATGGGTGAATTATGAAAAAAAAAAACAGAAAGAGACTTGGGGCCATTCTGTTCACCCACCCCTGGCCCTCGAGTCTTAACAGGGTGGAAAATATGGGAAACAAAAAAGTACTGTGTGGTGGACTTTGTGAAGTCATTTTTTATTTGAGTCGTGTTTGGCGGAGACGATTTGTGGATTCGCTAAACCCAAAACCTATACTGAGATACGAACAGCCTATGTAACTCGTACATTTTCTTCATTCGATACACAATGAAAACTAGTGTGAGTCGTGAATTTACTGAACATTCAGTTGAAGAACCACGTAAAATTTATGTGTCTTGCGTTCTTATTTTTGAATTCTCAGCACAGTTTTCATGTCAGCAATTACCTTAGAGGTAGGTAAGGAATAGTGTAAATTGACACCAAAACGAATTGATCTAGGTCATCCATCAGGGTTAGACCACTTGGGCTTCCATCGTTGAAACAAAGGCATTTTGAGTTGGTAGATAGGTCCACCATCCTTTATTTGTACAAGATAATGCACCATGAGGTATGAACAGCTGACTTACAAACCTAAAACAACAACTACACAGTTGGCTTTTAACCCCTAAATTCCCCACCAAGAAAGAAGATGACGTTTTGGGTAATTAAGTTTGTGTAATTCTTGCAAGTGGTGGCTAGCTCATGCGTTAGAACTCTTGGATGTCCCACGCTGCATTCCGGGATCGTGTCTCCTTCCCAATTCCCATATTCCTCCACCCCCATGTAATAATTAGGAATGACAAAAAAAAAAAAAAAAAGATTGTGTATTTCTTAGTCAGGCCTTACTCACTGAGTGACTCAATATTGGATTGTTGTTTTGTTTCTCGAGATCAAATGGCTTGGCTAATCAAACGTTGGAGTTCAAGACAGTGTCAATAATGGATGTAGCTGCAGAATGCAGATGATCAAGAAGTTTGGCTGAGCCGGAGCTATGTGTTTCTTTGCAAGTTTTCAGTTTTGGTTTGAAATAATTTGAGGTATTATTTTGGACAGATCATGATCATGTGGATCCTATTATTTTGTTTTCTACTATTAGTGGTTGGTATCTTGCCAACTCGTTATATCTGTATCTTTTCCCTTCGAGTGGCGCGTGATTGTTGAGGCTCGGACGTGCCAACCCAGTGATGCATTGGGTCCATTTAATTGTTGTAATTCATTTTCAATTAATGATGAATAAATTTCTTTTACTGAGAAAAAAGATATCGATTTCATAGACATGCACGTACAAGATACAGTATGTAGTAGCTTAGAAGCATCTACTGATCATGTAGAGGTGCTATGTTTGGTTTGGGGAATTAAATGAGGGTTGAAGTATCAATTGCATTGGCTAAACGAGACACACTCTCTCTCTCTCTCTCTCTCTCTCTCTCTCTCTCTCAAAATAAAAAAATCAAAAGTGTTGGAAATTAAGATTGGGGTTTGGAGGCTTTGGAGGCACAAACACATTTGTATAGAGTATGTACTAGCGTTTGTATCCGTTTGATGCACGCAACAAAGGAAATACTGTCCGTGAAGTTCGAAGGGCAATTCGTTCGGAAGGCTTGAGGATTCAAGATTTAGCAATCATGCAAATGTGTGACTAACGTAGATTCGACAAATAGATCTTAGGATTTGCAGTGAAACTACACGATCATTGATTAAGATTACTTGTATTTACACAATGTTATTCACACAATATTTCTAGTATATGATTCCTTATCGTGGTTTTTCTCATTTAGGGTTTTCCACGTAAATCTTGTGTCTCATGTGATTTCTTGCTTTAGCTTGTGTGATTGGATTTTCCATTGTTTACAGTTTGTTTAATTCCTTGCATCAATTGAGGAATTTCACATACTATATACAAATGTGTTTGTGCCTCCCAAGTCTCCAAACCCCAATACTAATGTCCTAGACTTTTTGGTTTTTTTTTTTTTATATTGAGAGAGAGAGAGAGAGAGAGAGAGAGAGATGGCGTGAGCTATAGTACTTTTTTTTTTTGATCCGATAAAAGGGTGAGAGGGGACAACCAGCATAGTAACTCCCCTTAGGCGTGACTATAGAGGTTCCCAACCCGTCAGTGGAATATCTAGCTAGTTCGAACCATAGCTACTGTCCATGAGGACAGACCGTCACCACAGCACCACTTAGGTACAAGTGGGCCTAAGTGTGTATCCCCACAATCGCTTTTCATTGGCAAGACTCGAAACCGAGCTAATTTCCCCTGAGAATGTGAGGCACCCTGCTCACTAGGCTAGTTGCCACCATCGGTGTTCGTGAGTTGTAGTACTTGTTTTATTTTTTTTCCAAACCGTTGATATATAGAAGAAAATGGGACATTTTGTTTCTAGTGCATGATTTTGTGAAACTCGAATCCAAATATCACATCTAGTAATTAAGAGAATGCATGCCTCATCCACTAAATCAGCACCTTGGGTTTTTTAGCTTATAATGTCAAAGTTGTGACAAATTTTCCAACATTGGTTGAAAAGTGCCTTTCAGAGAATCTACGGGTTACTACATAATAATTCAGTTTAGAGGAGACCATGTTCATGTATGAATGAGGTCAAGCTTTGCTATGAATCGTGTCACAATCCACCCACTGAAGATACACAGCCAGACGGTTAAGATATTGTTACATTAGCAAAATATTCTCCGACTATCATTTTCACTGATTTTTTATTTGGGTGATTTTGCACCGTCACATTCGTCAGGAAGTATTATCCAGTCACATGACCATACCAATATATGTAGGGGACCCCACTACACTTACAATGAGGCTGAAGTTAAAATCTAACCCAGACCAAGTTTCTAGCACCGAAGCAACACCTCATTGGTCACTTTCATCACTGAATAATGTGGTGGTGATTTTTTGTCGTAGCTAGGTTGCAATGACTCATTGGTCACTTTCACTAAATTTATGCCACCCCTTATTTTTCCTTTGCGTGTAACTTATCTTTGCATTTGTTTTTTCTGCTTTTCAAAAAATTTCTCGCACCAAAATACAAAAATTACTACAAGGTTAATCGAACTTAATAAATCAAGAACTTCGAAATGTTTAAGTTTGCGAAAGAACATGCTAAAGGACTGCCGCGGAGACATGCGGGTGGGATAGACTTCAAAAACACCACCCCAAAAATTCATAAGCAGCATCACACAAAAATTGTAGTAAATAACATCACAAAAATTCATAAATTTAAGCCATTTTTTTACCAACTACAAATTCATTTACACTTCACAAAAATTCGTAAACTACACCACAAAAATCGTAAAAATCACCACGAAACTTTGTAAACTGTGTACGGGATACATATCCTTGAAAGTGATATGCTATTGCAAAAAAACAAAAAAAAATGTGCAAGAGAGGTTTGGTGTTGATTGTGGAGAGAATTTAAAACTCTATATGCGTGACTTGGGGTGGAAATGGAATTTACGGTTTGTTTGATTTTTACTAGTGTGAAAAAGGACTTTGTTGACGTTCCGAAGTACCAAAAAGAGAAGAAAAAGGGCTTTGTGAAAGATCTAAAACTTAAGAAGAAGAGAAAACAGAGTTCGTGTTTCAAAATCAGGTTGTTGAAATTTGTCGTCTTTTTTGACCTCAACAAGCAACAGAGGAAATAGAGATGGCTAGCCTAGCGACTGACTGATCTCCCTGCAAATAAACGTCTAGAATGGAATTACTGTTTTTTGGTATTTCAGCACTGATGCAGCAAAACGTATGATTAACAGAACTTGCAAGAAGAAATACAAACAAGTTTGAATAAGAGGTAGGAGTACTCTTTTTATGAATAAACAATATTGAGAATAACCAAATCTGCTATTACGCGTACAATGATACTTACAGTGTCAAAAGAAACCCTAGACCAATTAGGAAACAAATAACAAAATATTAGACTTGCTATTCCAGTCTAAATCAAAGAAATTAGGAAAATTACCAAAAATGGAAATTCGAAAATAAATGGCAAAATCATAAAGTAGAAAAAAATATAAGGTTGCCAAAACAGAGAACAACTAAACAAAATGTTCTACTAAAAGTTATAGGTAAATCAAATATTTCCTAAAACAGTGAAATCTCTATTTTGAAGGCCTAGATGGCATCAAACGGTTGAAAAACATCGTTGGTCATGGTCAAAAGGCGATGAATCTTGATCAGAAGCCCGTTTCCAATAGATCGTACAATTTCTGGGGCTTTTCGCCAACGTCAGGCCGCGTGTCTTGTTAGTGCCTTTTGGGCAATGAAAGGTCCAATCAATCAAGAAAACGTGGACGCCACCCACTCTATATCAGGCACCCAACACAATAGCGAACGCAACTTTTGTATATAGCAGGGGCCCGAATTAGTGCATTTGTACTGTGATAACAAATTGTAATATATATTTCCCTATTGCTACTCGGTATGGCTAACTTTGTGTATGTATATGCAATCATTGTTTTATTTTACACGCGTGAAAGAAAAATTGTTGATAATTTAAAATTATAGGTAGTTTTTTCCACTATATTTTTATTTTAAGAAAAGAAATTATCTCAGAGACTTGCAGAGGCCAATTTTATAGAACTTTTCTACATTAACCTAAAAATCTAATATAATTTAAGAGAATATTTGGAGTTTTACAGGGACTCGGCACCCCCTTTTGTCCGCCCATGACCCACAAACTTATTCTTTTGGACAAGGAATGAGTCAGGATTTACCTTTGTGGTGGCGAACATGCTTACTAAATAAATTATAACATGGACTACAGCATGAATATATATTCATCAACTCTATGAAAAATTAAAGTAGCATAAAACTATAATCCACGATGTTTGTCATATTCACATAGAGTACAAAAATGGAGTAATTTTAATTTAATCTATTTACTAAACTGATGCATCTTGAATTGTGCTCGACACTCTTTCATGTCGTTTAAAAGCGTCGATGATAAACTCAACATCGAAATTTTTAGCAATGTCCTTCTCAATATATGTGATCAAGAAACTTGCCAAAAAATCATCTTCCATGCAATCTAGTATTCACAAGTTTCATAACTGAAAATATATATATGCTCCGTCGTAGCTGTTGAAATGGGCAAAGTTAATACAAGATGAATTCGTCTATTAAAAGAGGATAAATCGGGAAATACACCCACCACTAGATTTCTAGTGGTGGATGTATTTTTTTCTTGTTTTATTCGACACTTGACACAACTCTGAAATAATAGCCATATTTTTAAACTTCGGTCTTCGGATGCTTGAAAATTAGTAAAGACCTCACCTTTACTAATATTTCACTTGGCCCATTGCATTTGGTTTTCGAATATCTTTATAGGCCTTCTTAAATGAAAGAAAAAATCTAGTGGTGGCGAATATATATAATTCGGGGATAAACTTACATTTTTTTTTATCACTCTAGGCCTTCTCTCTTTAGAAATTAAACGACTTTTCAGTTTGTGTAGATGGAAGCTCGTAGCAATAAAGTGATAGGAAGTCTAGTTTTTTTTCCCAAATCGTTCAAGTGGTAAATCAAGTTATGGAGGAAAAAAACAAAGTGGTATGGGAAAGAACAGAAATTTACATATTTTGACAACTTGTGCCTATGAAAAAAGGGAGGGAGAGACAATTTGTGCGTATCTCTTCGGCTCTACGCACAAAACAAGTCTCAATGGGCCATACATTTCTTGTTTTTGTTTTGGTAATATGGATACGATGAGGATGCATGAGGAATGCTTACTTTTGTAAGTGTAGACTTTAATTGTGTCTTGTAAGTGTAGGCATTGAACTAAACCCACTACTTATGTTTATTGGTGAAGACTTTAATTGTGTCTTGTAACTTTAGGCATTGAACATTTGAACTAAACCAAGGATTTAAATTCAAAGTCGTTCTCAGTGACGACGACGGACACTAGGGTGGGTTGCTACGGGCTACTGCCCTATCCAAGTTTCAAAATTTTCTTATAACTATAATAAGTTTTTAAAAAAATTATTCAAGTTTGCCCCCCTAACTAAATACTCATTGTTGTAGTATTTGCCAAATCCTGCATTCGTTCCTGCTCAGTGAGCTGGCATTTGGCCAGGATTGAATGGGATACAAGGAGTAGTAAGATAGGGAGAAACCTTGTTAGCTTTGTTTGTTGTTTGGGTTTTCTATTCTGGCCGTTTGTCCAAGTCGAACATAAAATACCAAAACGAAAAAAAAAAACATATTATATAAAAGCTTAAATTAATGGAATCTCCAATCAAAAAGGCCTTCAATATCTAACACTTTCTTCCTCTTTCAGTCCAGCCCAACAAACGAGCCTAAAAAACATAGCGTATGAAAATCCAGCATACCTGGGAATCTTTCTGGACTCCCCAAAATCGGCTTTGTGATCCACTTCAGAAAGTTTAAACTTCGGATTGGGCCTACTGACCCTTGAGTATGGATTTTGAATTACTGTAGTACGATACTGTTCCATCAGTGTCTAAACTGACTGGCTTTACAGTTTACACCACAGTAAATTTCATACTACAATCTTACTACTTATCCATGGCTTATCAAGGAGTATATCCAGTTTTTTTTTTTTTTGGGAACTGCAAAAGGATGGGGAGGGCACGACAAGCGTAGCAACACCCATGGACGCGACCACTAGGGTTCCCGACCCACTGTGGAATGTCCGGTTGAGCTACAGATACTATTCGAATGAGATACTATTACTGTTCCTAAAATTGATTTTCCAGCCCAATTTCGTAAACATAGTACTGCTATTTTATTTTATTTTTCCTCGTACGGAGTTTCGATACCCTGACAAATGGCATAAAAGTATAAGGTGCTTAGACTGAGCTAATTTATTTCCGAATTTCTCTAATCTCTTTTACTCTTTATTCCTCCTCTAATATTCATTCAACGAATGGTCACGAACAATCTATAGGTTACGGTTCCATTCTCAGAAACAGCCTCTTGGGTTATAAGGCTGCGTACATAAACTATTCTCCAGACTCCGCATATGCAGGAGTTTCGTGCACTAGGTACGCCTTTTTTTTATGGTCACGAACAGGGTAAAGTAAAAGCACAAGAAATAAATAGGCAAAGAAAGAAAGAAAAAGTGATACGATATTATTCTCCGAATGTAGGAGAACTCCTGGACATACACCATCATTGCTGCTTCATCCTCCTTTTTCTTTTCGCAAAAAAGAAAAGTTGTGCATAGTAAAAGTATGAACAACATTAATATACATTCATACATAATCAAACAAAGATTAAGATTTCATGCCCAACTAAAATCTTGATCACAATGGCATTAATTTCGCCCGAATCATCAGCAGACCACAACCCCATCGACTTCCGTGCCCCGCCACCTTCTCCGGTCGCCTCCGGCCGCCGCTCCTCTGTCACAAACGACGACGTCCTGTCCAATTTCCTCCAAAACTCTCTCCACGTCCCAAACCTCACTTTACCCGATAAAGTCTTCCCCCGCCAAAAACCCATCCAAAACCCTCCGAAAATCGACTTTCGCAATCTAACCGAAGCCGTTCAAGAAATTCTCGACTCTGTTTCTGGTACCGGTTGTTTTCAGCTGGTGAATCATGGGATCAGGGGAGAAGTTGTTAAATCGGTTTTGACGGCCGGTGCTGGGGTTTTTGGGTTGTCGCCGGAGAAGAAGGCGGCGGTGATGAGGTCGCCGGAGAAGGTATATGGGTTTGAGGAGTTTCGTGGGGAAGATGAGAGAGAGGTGGGGGAAGAATTTGTTTGGTGTAGAGATGAAGGGTTGGAATTGGAAATGGAGGGAGTTTGGCCACTTGGATATTCAAATTTCAGGTAATTAACGGTCACATTGGAAATTGGTGGGTTTTGGTAGTGATTAATTAATTTTGATAGCAATCACCTAACTATCAATAATTTGAGTTATTGATTTTATGCATTTATTTATAAAACAGAATAATACAGTAAGTTTCATTGTCATCTTTTATTGGATTTTGTCGAGAAAACAAAACTTTGACTAAGCTTCATTATCATCGGCTGTTGGATTTTGTCGAGAAAATAAAATTTTGACCCGTTTTGTGAGTTTTGAGTTTTTTTTTTTAAAACTAAATTCAAACACAATGATTTCCGTAAGAGATTCTAAAATTACTTTGATTAATAAAATTGTGAGAAATTGATCATTCTCCTAAGCGTCTCTTAAATTAATTCGAAATCCTTTATCTTTTTTTTATTTGCTTTATGCACAATATGTGTAAATCATTCCTCTTGTTATTTTCATGATAACATCAAAATTTTCGAATTCATATTACCCTAAATTCAAAATAAACGTGCAATCAAATGGTCATTCTTTATGTGACGAATTGTTCGTAACTCATACTACCATGTACGCATGCATCTCTGTACAAATTGATCGCTAACATGCATTCTTTCTCGTGACCTATCAAATTCTCTATTGTAAAATCTCAACTCTCTTTGTGATAGTAAAAATGGGTTGTCTTTTCCGGTCATGTTCGATCTACACTTGCACTATATTGTGTGTATCGATCGATCAAACTTTCTATGTGACAATTTCTATATATCACATTGCAGCAATAAAATGGAAAGACTTTGGCTGGAGATAGAGAAGGTAGCTGGAAAAATCCTCCAAGTTCTAAAGGAGCACACTATGAAAAACCCATTATGTGATCAAAATGGCGAGACAAAAGGTGAAGAAATTGCCAAATCCATCTGTTATCTGTACAAACATTGCTGCAACATCAATGGTGATGAGTGGGCCAGCTCACTGAAATATGATGTGATTAGAATGCTGGTAAGGGGATCAGATCACTCTCATGCACTCTGTTTGCACCTCTGTGATGGATCTTCAGAGTTTCATGTTTACTCCAAGAAAGGTTGGGTTTCTTTTTGCCCAGATAAAGATGCCTTAGTCATCACAATTGGAGATCAAATCCAGGTAAATTTACTTGCCATGGCATCGTATAAATTCCCAACAAAAGATGTGTCCGAAATTTGATCAGTTAGGCTGACGCATTAGAACCACAACGTATAGTAGTTAGAGTTGAACGTAAAACTATGATTGAATATCGAGTAAATTAAATCATAGTCCATTTAAGGATATGAGTCTTGATTTAAATTTTTAAGTTGTAGTTGCCAAAATATGACTTTCACTAACATATAATTGTGAGATGGATATCTCCCAATTTCTTAGATACCTAATTAGATTTCATGCATCATTAGCGAATTAATTATGTTTAATTACTTTACAATATTTAATTGCGGAATCAACCAGCACGAGCACAATAATAAGTTGATGGACAAAATTATTACATATTTGAGTTGTCACTTCAGCCCTCTGTGAAGGCAAATCATTCATCATATGACATATTCTACTAAAGTTAGTGGACCAAATCATTCCAATCTAACGCACGTAAACTTTACTGTTAAGGATTTTCCCTTTTTCTATCTCAGGCATGGAGGGGTGGGGAGTACAGCTATACTATACATGCATGTGACAAAGGGGTATCAAATCCTCCGGTTTAAAAAATCCTCAATTCTTCTGTTCCGGGTCATTTTCGGTTATTGGATCACATAAAAAATTTAAAACAAAAAACAGAAACAGAATTTGTACAATCCAATGATCCAAAACACTTCGGAACAGAGGAACACTATTTTTTTGAAACAGGAAATCTCAAACGGTGATAAGGAGGTCAATTTCAGTTGGAAATTCACATAGGAAGCTTATAGTTGTTCGAGTTTACCATAGAACTCTTTGTACATAAACACCGAGGTAGTAGTTCAAGTGGTTAGAGCAAGAAACATAAAGTTGCTCCTCTCCGCTGATCAGATGGTTGGAGAGGGGACTCCAATTTAACTTGCCATTTAGGAAGGATCTGGTGAGTGGTGACAAAGCTTCTGCGACGGGGTGATTAGATCAATATTTTCTGCTTGGCCTAGTCCGCCATGGCTTAAGTCCAAACATTCTAGGTCGGGTGGGTTCACCAATTGATCAGGAGGTCGCTACGCTCGTTCAATCCAACCCACCCTTTTGGAGTAGCCAAAAAAAAAAAAGGAACTGTGTGTACATATATAACCCTGAAACTAACATGACCTAAACGTACTAAGAAACATGACTACTTCATTGACTGATTTTAAGTTGCAAAAAGTACATGATTAACTATTTTGAGCTAGCTCTAAAATAAAAGATTTTACAATGTGACTCTTTCCCAATCATTAATTGGAAATAGGTGATCTCCGAATACATAGATACCAGGAATTATGTACATTCATTACTAATGTATTTATGGACCTTGGTGGTTCCTTTGAACCGTGTCCGGTTCTGGAGATTAAGCCGTTCAATCGTTTAACCGTAGTATCGTCTGGTATTCAGCAAGCAAGCCGGGATTTTTTTTTTTTTTTTGAAAAGAAAAACTTCATTGTTAACAAATTTGTTGTTGTGGTCCAGCATGACCACAATAAGCTAATGGACAAAATCATTATTAGTACAATTTTGAGTTGTCACTTTAAACTCTGTGAAGGGGCACTAATCATTCATTAGGACATATTCTACTTAAGTTAATGGACAAAATCATTACGATTTTTGTACTAATCATCATATATTAACATGAGTAATCTTTACAGTTAAGCATTTTCCACCTTTTTCTTTCTCAGGCATGGAGTGGTGGGAAGTACAAGCATGTGATAGGAAGGCCAATCTTCAAAGGAGAAGGTGATCAAGAAGAGTGTATCTCAATGGCTTTCCTCTATTCTCCCCCAAATATCAACAATAGTTTAAAAACAAGTGAAGGCAAAACCATTTCACTTGGTCAACAAGCTCTAGTGGCAATACTTTTCACTCTTGTTTACCATTTTTGGGTTTATTTCACTTGATCATGGTATAGTGTCAAGGGTTGGATAAGGAAGCTAGGAGCTTCATCATGATATACCAATGGTGTATAGTATAGTGTCAAGGGTTTGTTGTGTCCCTCATTTTCTTCACAATTTCAACTCAACAAATAGTTGTAGAACAACCAATTTACTTTGTTTGTTTTAGTGTCATGTGGGGATTAGTGGTTTCGATATGTACAGATTATGATTAAAATTTTCATATTGTTGTCGATGTGGTTTGGTGACACATGGTTGTCGGTATAAGTTGTGTAGAGATCACAAGTTTGATTTTCCATGGTTGTTGAAGTTATAGAGGGGTGACGGATAGGAGTTAAGGTACTTCTTCTATTAATGTTAATCCGAACTATTTCATGCATGTTTATCATATCCTTGCCGGAGCCTTTACTAGCCAACGAAATGAAAACTAGAAGGAATGGAGTATAGCCATATCACCATATGCCTATATCAAAGAAACTCGTGTATCTATATTCTACATTCCATTTTGAGTTATTTACAGTTCAAAAAAAATGTACATATAAATTTGAAATTCGGAGGTTGCATTTTGGATGTGCTCGTATTATACGGTGATGCATTATTTTTGGACAAGTATAAAAAATCATGCCTAATGATTGTTGGAAATGCTGATAAAAAAATGTCGGAAAAACCACCATAAATTTTTTGCTAATAAGATCAGAACAGCGTATGAAATGATAAATGATAGGGAATATAGACGGATAATCCTAGAATCGATGAAACCCTCCTAACAGAAATGCTAGAGGCCCAGAATTTTTGACCCAGAAAATACCCAAACACACACACACACAAGTGTGTGTGTCACACACACTTGTGTGTGTGTTTGGGTATTTTCTGGGTCAAAAATCCTGGATATGTATACTCACTGCCCTCCTAAAGGTTTTTTTCCCAAGATACATGCCCTTGGCAAAGCCAAGCGGGCTTGTGCTTTTAGGCCCCCAAAATACTTTCTTGAAAATAAGGGCCCCCTATTTGGTGTAGTATGTACATTAAGTAAGCCAACATGTTAAACCCATTCAGAAAAAAGCCCATCGCATTGGGGAGCCCAAACACTAGAGAGGTCTCAAATCCAAAAAGAGTTTTTTTTTTTTTTAAAACGCAAACATCAGCGGAGTTGGGGGAATTAGCTAATTAATTCACAGGAAGTGCAGAAGCTATCCATAATCCTGAACCTTGACGGTGCCTGTGAGAGCCCATGTCTCACATTGGTGGGTTGGGAGAATTTCATGTGGTATATAACGAAATCTCATTGTATAACTTGAGATTAACCTTTTGAGCCACGTGATTAGACTAAAATTTAGCAAGTCAGTTAGAGCGGATTGTTACAACACCCCTCATGGGGCTCGAACTCAATTCTCCACCGAGGGAAGCAAATGGAAATGTCAAATCGGAAAAAGATGCTTTTAAATTTTTTCGAAGAGGATAAATCATACATGGATAAAATAATTAGGGAATTGATATTGACACTCTCCATTTTGTCTCAATAAATCACCCTTGTACTTTATAATTACATTTTTTTTTGCTTTCAAAATATAAAAGTGGTTTAGTAACTTCACCTAATAGAAACAAAAAAGAAAGTGTTAATATCAAAATAGGGAGTGCCAATATCAATTCTCAATAACTAAATAAAATCACAATAAATAAATATTACATACAAAAATTCAAACATCCTTCATTAAGCACAAAATTCTAAATTAAGTTGCAATGTTTTTTTGATAGCTGATCCTGACGAGTTTTCAATATTGAGAAGTCATCAGTAGATTGCATGTCAAAATTTAACGTATCTAGTTGACTAGTGAGTAGTGAGTACCATGAACTTTGCCCAAAAAAAAAAAAAATTCTTTGAATGAAATTCGACAAGACGAATAAACTTTTTCTTCAAAAAATTAAAAAATGAGTTGGATAGAATCAAACATGCCATACACACCAAGTAGTAATTCACTATAAACCTCTGTAGCATTTAAATTTCTAAGGGGCTAATTAATTTGGTTGAAAAACACGATAACACAGTAAATAATAAGCCCAATTCCCCAAATCTCCAATTCTTGGAGCATCTCCTATCAATCTCTATATCTCAATTTTGGAGATTGAATGTAACCCAAACCTTTATTTTGACTTCTAAATATCTAAAAATGACGATAAGTCCCTCTAAAAATTACAAAAAATTAAAGAAACAAGGGACAAATTACAAAATTTTCTCTTATTATTATATTGCATTCAATCTGTAAACTAGAAATATAGAGATTGATAAGGAGATGTTCAAACATATTTTTGAGTGGATGTAAACACACATTTAACCAAGGGCTTGTAACCTAGCAGTTATCTCCTAGTATTCCCATAAGGGAGACCAGGGTTCGAGCCCCAATAGAGGCGTTTGGGGTTTAAGGCTATGGGTATCCTCTAGACTCCCCTCAAGATTAACTATGTAACTCATCCGCTAATCTCACTAATGTATATCAAATGAAAAAAAAAAAAACACACACACACACCCACCAAAAAAAAAGCAACGCCTTTAAGATATTTTTCACAAGCCCCGAAGAATTCGTGTCAAAGGGTCTGTAAAAACAAAAGTAAACGGTTACAACTCTCAGTAAAGGCGTATGAAGAGAGCGACGACCCTTGTTGGACTCTGTAAAAGAAGATGGATATGCTTAGCGTCAGCGGAATTGGGGTATGATCTTCTGCTTACATTTTCGCAAATTTGCTTTGTGTGTTTGTGATTCTTAAGAACATGCTTTCTTTCGCGAAATTTTGCCCCTTCGTTTATACTCCCGTATTAGTTCGATCACCCAAATTCGACCGAGTCCATTTATGGGTAGGAAAGGTTCCCATTCAGGGTACAATGAACTCCATAGCCGGAGAGAAAGCAAGAACCAATAACAATACTAGGGAGGAGTTATCCACCCAGATTAAAATGGGAAGAAAATTAAATAGTCCAAATTATAAGTGAACTCCCAAACCAAGCCATACGCGTGGACCCATTTTAAGATTTCAATCCGGCATCTAAACAGTCCTAAAAGGACCAAAATCCACATAAACGGTGAATCGGGGCTCTGCAAAGCGCAATGCTGGGCAGGCCTGCCAAGCACATCTTGGCCGTCTAAATTTGAAGGAGTTAAAATACTCAAAACACTCTTCAGCACCTATCAAATTTGCACCTATCAAATTTGGACCGTCCAAAAAACATTTAGATGTCCTGCCGAGCATTGCGCTCACGAGAGCCCCCAAATTCCATAAACGGAGTTTAAAAGTAAAAACACACTCACTTCTCTCTCTCTCTAAATGGATGCTTAGAGTCGGCAGAATTGAGGTATCATCTTCCTATGTTTACGATTGCTGAGGTAAATGTAAATGTAGCATATCTACCATTCTTTTCTGCCTCATAATCTGCTTTCGTTTACCCAATTTTGCTTGAATTCTGTGTGTGTGTGTGTGTCTATTTTTGTGTGTGCAATGCATAATCAAATGTTTTTTCCCAGAAGGGTTGCCTTTGCCTTTTTTTGATACTTGTGGTCCCGTATATTCGGGACCTATCATTCAAAAAGCTCTATTCACGTTCCTGTAGAGTTGTATTCTGTTCAAGTGAACGGAATTCGGTGAGAAAATACAAAGTATAAATGTTCAATTGTAGAGGGAACTAGTTAAATTTCCAGTTTCTTGTTAAAAATCAGATCTTGTGCATTCTAGGAATCTTGAGGGCGATTTTTATGGAAAAACCCACTGGTTATTTTTGCATGGAAAAACTGACTGATATTTTGCAATCTGTGACAGATGAAGGAAATGGAGAGCGTAGCAGGTAAAGAAAATCCCTCACCTGTTGCACCCGAAGATGCTCCTCTAGAGTTCTCCGTCAGAAACAATGCACCAGAAAGTCCACAAAAGCCTATAGGTCCTCTTTCTTATTTATATGTGTGCAGAATTCCTGAATAGTCTCACAAAACAAATGTTTTGTATTACTCCCTCCGTCCCATATTGTTAAATACGTACGAGGAATCTCAAACTTTTTAAAGTGACACACAATCTATCAATGCCGATCTCCCGGGAAAGTTTAATGAGATTTCCATAATTACCCCTTATTCTCTATTTTTAAATTTACTTTAATCGTTTATGAGAACTAGTTTGTGGAAATTTACATACTCGGAGTATTTTTTTGGGACGACCCAAGATGCAAACACAAATGGGAGGAAGGGAGTATAGTTTTTCATATGGTTTGCCAAAAAAACAAAACAAAAAAATAATAACTGGTAGCCTAATCCATGTTGGAAATTGAGAGGATGATGATGTGGCAGTTTATTGGAATGCCATGTGGACAAGTAGACAAACATATATACAGCTCCTGCTATACTAGAACTTAAATTAAAGCTTATTTAAATCTGTCTAAAGCATTAAGTGATCCTTCCATATTCATACATTGCCTAATTAGTCTTCTTCGTTTTATTACCATTTTACTGGTGTTCCATAGTTGTGTATCTGACTCCCATTTCAGTTATGATTCGCCCGCTCCCTCTAGCATACCGTGTCTCGCAAATTCTTAGTTGCTCTTCCTAGCCTACTTTTTTTTTTGCTTTTGTCTCCATACCACCCACAATGATGGTTCTATGCACTTCAAATAATTGGCTTCACAGAAACATGTTGCTAATAGGTCTTGACAATAGATTCTTCGAATTAATCCACGCTTACTGAATTGGCATGCCTTCCTATCTCTGACGATACTATTTCTTCTGCAGCTGTAAGCGTCCCAGGTCTTTCAGATTTGGTATTTGAAGCTAAATCGTCGAGGGATGGTGCTTGGTAAGCTTTCGCCTTGCTCTCAGCAAAATAGAGGGGTTTTCTTTTTCCAGTAATTCACTCAAATAGAAGTTTATGCTTCTTCTGCGGTGGAAATCATTTTCGTTTTTGTTATCGGTTGTATCACTTCTTTAGTTTGCATAAACTTGAAACTGTCACTCCCTTGCAGCACTAAACAATAGTTAATTCTGGAGGTTTGGTACAAAGGTGAAGAAAATATCAACTTACCTACAATCCGTAAATTAGAAGATGAATCCATTGACATGAAACATGTCCAAACTATTTTTCAATTTTGATTCCTGTATAACTGACCCTTTTCTTCAAACAGTTCAAAGCCAAACCCTTAAATATATGATTAGCCAGTTGTTCAAATCAGGAATATCATGCATTGTATTTAAAGATTGCGGTAAAGACGGTGAAGGGTAAATGGCCTTTCTTGAGTGGTTTGACATCCTTTTCATGTCATAAATATAGATTTAGTGCCTCGGATGTCAATGGTGATCCTACGCCTTACCTTACTAAGAATCATGAGACAGCAGCTTTTGTTTGTAAAGATGGCAAAGGGAAAGTGGCATCACACATATAGCAAGTAGGCCAGGCTCAGCCAGTTTTTTCTTTGTGACTCCAAGTAATAGGAATCTTATGTTGGATGAAGCTTGAATGGAATCATGTGTTGAAGTGAGTGTGTGTTGACATAATGACGATAATCTTCATTATGTCAGGTAACACAACTTGCCCATGATGTTCAGATAATGAGGTTGATCCTCTTGTTTCCAGGGAGTGCAAATAGACCATCTTGGCAATTGTGTAGCCTAATTACAACTGCGATTTCTGGTCATTGTTAGTCCCGTCATAAGTATATTGTCAAGTTGTTTTTCTATGCCAAAATATTTATGAGATAAGGGCAATCCGTTAAACCATCCAGCGATGAGGTAGATCAACAGCCCTCCAATTGGTAGACCAATTAGAGGAATTTTTTACTCCTGTATTCATGTCTCACATACCCTGTGTGTTTGTTGATGTGCGTGTATTTTTCAAGTAGAATATGTGATGTTCGTAACAGAAATTACACAACTAGCCATGCATTTATATAATGAGAAGGTTGATCCTCTTGATCCCATGGAGTGCAAATACACCATCTTAGCAATTGTGTAGCATAACTTACAACTGCAATATCTGGTCATGTTAATCCCATCAAGAAGTATGTTGTCAACTTAATTTTCTGTGCCAAAGTATTTATGCGATCACGGAAAACCTTAGTAGCAGGATCCTTAAAAAATGGGTGCGCTCCCTAGACGGGAGCTCGAATCCGCGCTCCTGAGACGGGAGCTCGCTCTTATCCAGATGGGAACCCGCTCCTAAATAGGATGGGAGCTTCCACACTAATCGTAAGGATGAAATTTTCACTTTTCTTTCCAAGTATATGCAAGGAAGAAGAAAAAGAAAAAAGAAGTAACAAAGATTTAGGACTCTCTTTCTCGTCTCATATCTTACTACTTATCTACGTGTTTAGTCCATATATTTGGCATAAAAGAATCTATTGGGATGTCATTTCTCACTCTCGTTTATCTATATAAAATGTTTATATACGCGCTCACTTTGCAACTATAAAACATATGTACAATACGTATAAATATATATAAATTTATTCACGTATATATGTATTTATTAAATATTCCATCGCCGCTCCCAACATAGGGAGCTTCTATAAACCCCCGCTCCTGCCCCTGTCCCCACTCCTGCTCCCGCTCCGTGCAACTAAGCAGAAGACTATTAACCATCCAGCCATGAAGCAGTTCAACAGCCATTCCAAATGGCAGACCAATTTGAGGAATTTGTGACACGTCTCTCACTCACACACCAGTGTGTTTGTTTGAGTGCGTGTATTTTTCAAGTAGAATATGTTTTGGGCATGACAGCAATATCTTACTCTCTTGACCTTCCAGGTACGACGTTGCTTCGTTCCTCAAACACAGATTTCTTCATACGGGCGAACTTGTAAGATTTTTATATTTAGACAGCTATTTATGATTCAATGATTACCTTTCAAAAAACTATTTATGAAACCAGGCTTGTATCAATGCTTGTCCCGCAAGCCTTTTTCTTAACTCATTTTGCAATGTTTTCTCACCGCTTGACTTGGTCTGAAGTCTGAACTGATGTATTGATTAGTTACATGATTTTCAATTGATGACTAGGGTTGGTAACCTGCATCCCTTGGTGTTGAAACATTGTATCCCAAAATTTAGCTGGCTTCTTATCATGGAACTTTAGTGGTAGCTGGACAAAGAATGCTACACACTTGTTTGTGCCAAGTGGCAATTCATGGTACAAATATAGCACTATGCTCCCTAAGGCATTGCTATGTTTAATGGCAATTCATGGCACAATTGATTTTCTTCGCTGAGTAGCAGGGTAATTTTTAGTTTCACTATCTCGTGCTTGTGTAGTTCTTGGACTAATTGGCTTATAGTTGGAGGCTTGGAGCTAAGCTTTCGATGAACCCCTTGCAGTAGAATGCGGCTTCGAGCTAAACATTTTTTTTTTTGCTGTAAAGATGATTGATTTAAACTATGTATGGACGTAAACCATTTTCACTCCTCCCCCATTTCATAACACAATGCATGCAACTTAATGGCTGCTGCTTTACAAGTCCCATCTGAAAAGTCTTTGTATTAACGGATTTCGTTAGTACAGGAAGTTCGGGTACGATTTGCTGGATTTGGTAAAGAGGATGATGAGTGGGTGAATATAGAAAGGGGAGTGCGTGAATGTTCTATTCCTTTAGAACCTTCACAGTGTGATCGCATCGAGGTTGGAGACCTTGTCCTATGCTTCCGGGTATGATTTTTCCCCTACCCTTCATGATAATAACATTTGATGAAGTAGCGAAAACATGCTAAAAGAAAAGAAGACCTGCTTCGATCTCTTTTGACCAAGAGGTGACCTATCCAATAGGGATACCTAAATCAAGAAAGGAATATCTGGTCTTACGATTTTCAGGAAACTGATGACGAAGCAACATACCGTGATGCACACATTGTGAAAATCCAGAGAAGATTACACGATATCAGGGGCTGCAGGTGCATCTTTGTGGTTCGTTATGACGATGATGAGGCCGAGGTATGTCCAATTCCAAATGCCATGATTTTAGGTGCATCTTTTGGAATGTTTCAAAATGCTGTGTACATGGTCCAACCCTAATCCTTTTTCTTTTGTTTTGTTTATTTTGTCCTTGTACCAGGAAAAAGTGCAGTTGAACGCATTATGTTGCAGGCCAAAATGATGGATATTCTAGCTCTCTTGGATCCAAGAGCTAGTTTTGCGCAGTGCTGTTAATAGTGTGCTACTTTCCACCGGAAATCAAAACTTTCTTTTGCAATACGTTCTGCTTGCCTGCAAAACAATGGTTGGAACAAGAACCAAAACTGGAACTGTATTTGTGCTGTTTTGTAAATTTTACTCCCTGTGATATAACTGGAAAACACAGGAAATGAAGTCCAGGTATGGTTGCTTTTCGGTTACTAAGCTGGCATTGCTATGGCTGATTTTGGCTTACTGTTCGACTTTGCTCGCGCTTGCGCACTCTCCCTCTATCTGAGATCAATATACCAAGATTGAAAAAACAGTCCACCCTGCTAGATATGCCACCACCGCCGCAGAGGCGACGCCAGCGTGGTTGATGTGGGGTCGGTCTGAATTTGGATTTATCTTAGACTTTCACACCATGGAAAACATCTTTGACCTAAGCATGAGATAGGAGCACTGAATATGTTCTCTATTTACCGATCCAAACATCTACAACTGCTTCCCTCACTCCCTAAAGTCTACACACTTGCGAAAAGAATTTCTCACATCGTCACCCTCTTTCGCAACAAGCACTGTTTCAACTTCAACGACTTATAGAACAAAGTAACTGCCAAGTGGTAAGGCTACCCTTTGCAAGGGAAAAGACCGTGGTAGGGTTACCCTTTGCAAGGGAAAAGACCTGGCTTTCGATTCTCATTGTGGGATTCCATTGTCAATCTCCTAAGTTTGTACTATATTGTTTAGGTTCCCTTGCATGTTTTCAAAAAAAGAAAAGAAAAAGAAACTTCTCGATCATTCTTAACCTTTTTATGCTAAGCCAGTCCAACTACTATGAATATTGGAATATCGTTGATTTTAGCTTTGTAGATTAACATTTTTTTTCTACTAAGACAATGTAAGAATTAATTTTTCATACAATAACAAAAATTTTAAATTTGTAAATGACCTCATCAACGAAAAATCCTGGAGTCGCCACTGACCACCGGTTTACCTGAAGTACAAAGGAATTTAATTCACAATGACTGGATCAATCATTTAGGGTCAGCTACAGCTACATGAATATGTTTTCCCTATTTGGATCAAGACCATAACACAGAAGGTAATGAAGGTTGAAGTTTGGTATGCCAACATGGTTTTTATCTCTGTACAAATTTTGAACTGGTCTGGTAATAAAGTTTTGACGAAAATAAAAAGTAAGATATAAACGTCTTCCATTTTGTGATGTTTCTGAACATTCAAAAATATTGCTACATAGGAAAACGTTAATTTAAAAATAATAATAATACTAATAAAAAACACAAGAAGTAATTCAAAAAAACCTTTATGTACTTGTTTGGGAGGTTGATCAATCAAAAATTTAAAGTTTATTTGAATTTTAATGAGGTTTCGACCTATTTTGTATTAGAGTTTAACCAATTTTACATTTTCCAAGCAAATTGATACAACCAATATAGTGTGTATTTTTCAAGTTCTCTTATTTCGGTACTCCTTCCGTCTGTGTTTGTTGGTCCATTTTCAGCATTCATGTCATTTTATTAAATTGATTACATATTTCAATTTATAATGGGTTTTATGAAAATTTCATATTGTAGAATTAATTGAGATCTATCAAATAAGATCCATATTGCATATTTTTAGAGATTCGTATTGAAATATATATATTCAATTTTTCAAAGAGCGTAGAATAGTGAAAGTGGACAAACAAACACGGACAAGTGGAGTATTTGGGTACAAATACAAAGCTGTTCACTACCAGAGGCAAGTAAATACATAATTAACACTGGATTTTATTTTTTATTGAATATATACTTCGATGTCTCCCTCCTAGATCAAAAGCCCGTCTAGCTCAGTTGGTAGAGCGCAAGGCTCTTAACCTTGTGGTCGTGGGTTCGAGCCCCACGGTGGGCGACATAGTTTTCATGCATTTTTTTTTTATTACCGTTTTTTTGGACTGATGGAAAACGGTCGGGCTTCCATATCAGCTATCGAAAATGAAAATGGGCCCCTAGTTAGAGACAGTGGGTTTCAAGTCCGTTGAAGGTTACTGGCCCATCTGTTTTCCTTCTTCGGTTTCTTTTGGGCTACAACGGCTCGTTTTGCTGACAGGATATAGTGATTGAATATGCTCTCATTTTAATCCTATATCCACCATATCACATATGCATCTCTCTTTTTATTATATCTCCCCTCAAACTTCATCTACCAAAAACTAATTCGGTCGGCACTGTTAGAATCGAAGTTTTTTTTTTTTGTTTTGATCAGCTTAAATTGAAAGCGCCCCTCGTGGGGCTCGAACCACCGTTACATTCGAAGTAACGGCGATCCTGTTTGTGTACAACGGCATGAAGTTTTTTTTTTTTTTTATCAGCTTAAACTAAAAGCGCCCCTCGTGGGGTTGAACCACCGTTACATTTGAAGTAACGGCGATCCTTTTTTTTTTTCCCTTGCTTTCAAATTATTAGATTACACCGATAGAAATTGGGCCTTTGGGTTCAATTGGGTTTGAAATTCGGGTAGATTAGGGTCTGACCAAGGTCCAATTTATTTAGTGTTCTCAGAGCATGACCATGTGATACTCCGGATTACTTCAAACACCGCGCATTCTTGTGGGGTCTTAACATAAATATATGTTGCTAAAGTAATTCGGAGCAGCACGTGGCCCTGCTCCCGGTCTTTTGAATAATTACTCCCTACGAAACCAACTTAGGGTATTAGTTGTCCAACACTCCAAGTCACCAACCCCGTTTGAAATTATTTCAGTTCTAGCTCCTGGTTCGAATTTCATTTGATGATAATCTTGATCCAGCTCTTCTCACCATATTAAACTCCAAAGTAAAGCAATAAGTTGAAAAGAAATTCTACTTTCAGTACTTAAACCAGATTGGAGCTGGAGGATTGGATCCTAATCCACAACAGTGGTAAAGAGAGGACCCCAGATAATATTGCTCGGATGAGTGCTAAAGGGGTTCTTCTTTTTATTGAGTTCACAACTTTGGATTAGTAAACAACTCCATAACACAAGTGGCCTAAAAGCAACAACCTAAAGTATCTTTAACACCCCAATATAATGCCCCATGCAACAAAAGCAAGTTAAAGGCTACCTCCAATTCTTTTTGTACCACTTTATGGCTTTTGATTTGATCAATTATTTGTTTAGTTTCTGAGTTTTGGAATGGTAAGGAAAAACAAGGAGGGTTGATGGAAACTTGCAACCAAACATCCCATTAAACTAACTCCGACGGGTACGTCTGATGGTCAAGCTATGAGACTTAAAGGTTTGCTCACTTCTAAAGTTTCAGGTTCGAAATCTCTCAGTTTCTATCGATCTCTTTTGGGTCAGTCTTTAAGGAAGCTTTGCTCTGGTTTTATTAATTGAGTTTATTGCCAATAGGCGGTGGGATTGGGCCCCAAGATTAGTCGAAGTGCGCGTAAACTGGCTGAGACACCTAAGTTTTAAATGTGGAAAAAAAAAAAAAGCATCCCATAATTAAACTAGCAATATATGTGCAACATGAATATCTATTAGTAGTACAAGTTATCAAAGTTGAATATAATCTTGTTTTGGCCTAATTCTCCTTTTCGATCTTTTGACCTTGGCTGCTTTGCAGGAAGTAGTAAAGTAAACCCCATGTTTCCCTCTTTGCCTTTCATCTCTTCCATTTTTCAAGGGAGATTATAAAACACAAGTTATTGATCATAGAAAAAGTTGTTCATTCTAGAGAGGTCGTCCGTCTCTGTTACAAAATATCTCATATTAATGCTCACGACCACACGAAAAATCTAGTTATAAAAACTTCTGGTTTGGAGCAATTAGGAAAATCACTATCTCAATTTTACAATCTTGTTCGTATTATACGAGATTTACCCCTTCTATATTAAGGATAAATGTTGTAAATTTTCACCAAAGAACATGAACATTTTCATCCCCTCTATCACTTTGGATTTGGCTTGCCGACAATTTTCTTGCTATTTTCTTCGATAATACCGAATATTAATCTTATCTTGAATTAATCATTGTTATTTTTTTTAATTTTTTTGAAGGGTAATCATTGTAATTGTTGATGTTAGGGTTTTTCCAGGTGTCATAAATTTGATGGTCTTACAATTCACCTTGTGTGGCACGAGTTTAGTGACATGTCCAAGAGAATATACAAAAGTTCTTCAGAAAGCCTACAAGAATCATTGGAAGTATGTTCTTGAACAAAAAAATTACATAGACCAATAAACATTGTATGCGTGTATATAATCAGTCCCCAGAGAGAGAGAGTTGATTAGAGCATAGTGAAAGAGTTCAATAATTGAGCACTACCTTCACCACCCTTTCACTCTTCCTTTTTGTGTGTACGGTTAGGGGTATCTGAACCAGCTTATACGTATCTTGACTCATCTATTCTTCTGTCCGATCAAAGATGTGTTATACACACCGGACTAAGAGATGCACAAGACAATTAACTCTTACATCCTAACTCCAATAATCGAAACCTAAGTAATTGTATGAGAAACATACTCGCCAACCAACCGGACTAACTCATCGCTGCAGTCGTTTTCCAGATTCACTTTCTCTCTCTCCCTCTCGCACTTTCAGATCCTTAAAACGGTCCATAAATTGAGACAAGCATATTTCAGAAACAAAATATGTAGGCCATTATGAAAACACGTGTTTTTTATACACCCATAATACATTAACAGGTGTATGTATAATAAATCATATGTACCCACGAAAGGCTCCATAATACTCCTATATGTTAGGGTGATATATAATCCAAAAGTTGTCAAATCAAAATTTTTTTGGTGTCACATCAAAATAAGGTTTAACTTTTAGGTTAATGTCTAAATTCTAAAGCTCCATTTAAGTTGAATCGGGGCACGTAATTGAGGGTCAATGATTATGTGGATAATTACGTGCTACGCTAACTTGCTGTGATTGGCCACGTGGCATGGCCATGTGTCAATGTATGGATCTATGGATGACTGGTTTGCAGGGACATACGGATAGGGTTATTTAGTAAAACCGAAACACGTATTTCAAACTAAAACCATAACCCAAAATCATCGGTTACAAATTCGGTTCGGTTTTTCACTGAAATTGATGCTCAACATTTTTAATAGAGCAAAAGACACAAAATATTCCAAAAAAAGCCTACAAATCTATATTACAATATAAGAACGGTTTTTGTCTCAATTATATTTTTTGTCCCAGTCATCATATTACATTTTATCCATCTCTCTGCCAACTCACTTCCTGTCCCTCTCTACCCTTTTCATTCACCGGCCCACAACACCCAAAATTTCAAAGCACATTCTCTCTTTCTCGGATCCCCTTTTCGAAATTCAAACCACACTATCTCTCACTACCTCCTCTCCTTCCCCCTCTCTGAAATTCGAAGGACCATAAAGAATTGACACGGGTACGGGCACGTGCGTCGGTTGCTCAAGTCGTGCCTTCAGACATGGACACGGACATGCACTATTAATACACAGAGTGCAAAGAAACATAGTGCTTTGGCACTTTATTCAGAAAAATTGGATTTGTTAATTTTGTGTCGATTTTTTTTGTGGTCTATTGATTCGTCTCAACGAGAGAAATCTAAAGAGTAAAAAATTATTGGCTAAACCAATTTTTTTTGTGAATAAAGACAAAAATAATCCAATAGTCCACAAAAAAATTGGATTATTTTCGTCTTTAGTGAACTTTTAAAATGTTTTTATAATATTTTTTTTTTACTTTTTAGATTTCTCTCGTCGTGACGAACCACTAGCAAATGCAAAATTTTGTTTAAATAAAGATAAAAAAAAAAATAAATCATTTGATTTACTATTAGCCAAAGCACAAGATATCCAGAAACCAACAACAAAATAACATAGGCAACAAAACTAATATACAACATATCTACCAAATTTTGTTATAGACGTATATATATGTAAAAGTATTTACGTAATTATTTTACAGTTTAAGAGTTCACTTACTGTTCGGCTTGGTGTTTAGTGCGGTTATTGGAGTATATAAACCGAAACCGAACCGGCCGGTTTTTCTAAATAAAAAACCAAAACCATAGTTGAAAAACTGCATCAATTGGTTCTACGATTCGGGTAACTAATGGTTCGGACATGATTGTCATAGCTACTTACGGATAGGGATGGAGCTAGAGGGAGCCAGTAGGGGCGGTCACCCCTGCAAGAAAAATAAAAACCTCTAGTATTATATAGAAAAATAAAAAAATTCCTATGAATGGAGTATATAGACTTGCCCCTGCAAAGTATTTTGGGGAAAAAATTCGCCCCTGTATAATGAAATTCCTAGCTCCGTCCCTACTTACGGAGTACATGATCAGAGAAGATAGAAATTAAATTAGATTACCGTACTTATTTCAATGAAGCACCTTCGTTTTCAAAAAAATAAAATAATGAAACACATTGAGTTCGATCTGTTGGAGTAAATTAGGTGAATTTTGGAGAAAGGTTGGCAAGGAATTATTGGTGTTGTGATCACTATATATAAAACTACATTCATGTGCGATTTTGAATGTCATGAAATACATTAGTGACAACAGTTTGGACACCCCTTACAGGCTCAGTATTGAGATTTACGAGATTCCAGTCAAGTTTTGAGAATAGAGCCTCTCAATTTTTTTATATAAATTATTTTGTCGAGATGAGAAACAAAATGGTCTTTTGGTATATTGGCACATTGCTTGTAATGGTGTGAGAACCCAAGGGCGCGGGTTTGTACAAAAATTGTTTGCGTAAAATGTAGGAGTAGATCGAACATGCGACATCCTATATAGATGACACCATTCCTTTCAGTACGCCATGCAAAGCTATTTGTTAGATAGTTGACATACTTGATACTATTTAATATATCCCTCTATTTTGGGGCCCTAAAAATGGGTTATTTTGGTAGGCCCCAGACCCAAGTCTGCCCTTATGGCCGGCCCTAACCCCTTAAGAAGAGATGCTAAAACAATCAAAGCCATAGTATTGGTCTGTGAATCGCCAGCATGCCACCGGAGGGATGATAGGGTAAAGGAAGAGTTTCCTGGAAAACATTCGGGAATCTGAACCGTTCATTTTTCTCTTCGGATAAATTTTTCCCGTAAACTAACATTTTTGGTGTCACCGTGAGGCAATAATTGCGCATGTACAAAAATGCAACTCTCCCTAGGACCCTCCTAAAAATCAATCTCTAGTTCTACATATATTGTCGAATGGAACCGCGCCACTAAAACCAACTAGATTGACCTAGTGGAAAAATTAGGGATACAGAACTGAACAGAGCATGCCATTACATTATAAAGTCATAACTAAACAGATCGAGCAAGTTCCAATTGACATAACACGAAATTTATTAGTCCGAACGTGCTATGGATGGCAACAAAAGTCCACAGACCACCTAATTGACACAAACGAGTAAAATCTCTCTCTGCTTTACCAAGAATTAATGTGCAAAATTATTAGCCGGAGTAGAAACTGCGGCTGTTATGAAATTAATTGCAGCCTTGATCCTTCCTAATCCAAAGTAAATAGTCAAACTGAGGTCCACTAATTTAAAAAGCCAGTTTATTGCGTTTTTTGAGGCATGTTATTCTCTCACAATACATCACATAAAAAGCCGTGAAAAACCAAAAAGCTAATAAACACACTTAGTAGAACACCCCCTGAGTCCGATAGATAGTTAATTGGTTTGGGAAAACCATTTACTTCTTTTGATTTGTCGTAGAAGTATGATTAATTAATGAAATTAAAGTAAGGTAATAACCATGAAAGTACAATTTGTTGAGAATGAACTTGTATTCACCAACCAAATAAGCATTTCGGATGCCTAACTTGAGGAGTTTAAGTTTCGTCCTATCAAGTGTGAATTGCTTTGAATCTTGAGGCAAATTCCAATTATTAAAGCACACAAAAAAAAAAAGAGTGTCAAAAGCTAGGCCATCCTATGGAAAAGAATACATTGTGACTTGTGGTATAAAATTGAAAAAGACATCACATTATTGAACCGTGAACTTCGCCGATGTTTCCCATATCATATATACTAACTTAAACCCAAGTACAAACTACATACCATTATGTGTTCTAATGCCTAAAACTATCCGCCCAATGATTAGTCCGGTTGGTTAGTGGGTTTCCTCTCCACACAATGGACGAGGGTTTGATTATTGAAATCAGATCGTAAGAAAGTACTCTAATTTTTTGTGAATCTCCTAGTCCCGGCCGCGTGGATGACCTGTCTTTGACCGAATCGAAGTGGGGATCGAAATACACGTAAACTGGCTCGGACACCCATGACCGTCGAAACAAAAGAAAAAAAAAAGCCTAAAACTACGCGAAGTGTTAAAAAGCTGGCGTGACGACCGGGAATAATAGAACAAAATACTTAAAAGAGAGTTCATATTAATTATATATCTATTGGGTCCTACTAAATCATATGTTTATGTATGTAATTGTTGATTAGATCTGGTAAATTGGTTTTTTCTTCCAAATTAATAAGAAACGGTGGATTTGAATTATCGGGCTTTGGCCTTTTGTGTACAATATTACGTTAGTTCCAACTTCATTGTTGTCGACCCGGTAATAACGGCGTCAGGTTTTCTAAGGTCTGATAGAGACGGAGCAAAAAGCACTACAATAAAATTATTGCCCCATTTTTAGGCTACCATTCACATGAAATTAGCTACGTTTACTTATATCATATTGGCAACCCTAAGGGTTCCTAGAATAAAAACTATAACAAGAAAGAAATGACTGATGATATATAGGAACTTATGGCTCTTATTTTGAACAATGCTACCGACACAACTCTAGACACAAATGCATCTGGATCTGTTCAATGCACATGGGTCCACATGCATTGAAAGGTTCCGAACGCACAGTTGCGGAACTAGGAATCGAAATTGGAGGGGGCTGAATTATGAAAGAAATCTTGGTTCTGTAAATTTTTTCAAGACTAAATCAAGTCATTCGAGTTTTATTGGTCAGTTTTGGTAAATTAAAAAATTAATTTCAACTATTGTTTTTATTATATCATTTAACAACCGCAGTATCATTATCGCACGATATCATCCACTAGAATTCAGTGTTTTCGAAACGAAAATTGTTCTTGTTAAGTATTTTAAAAAAATTATAATTCTTTTAAAAAATATTTATTAAAAATATGAAAAATATACTCCGAAATAGGAAATGGGGGAGGGGGCACCCGCGGCCCCTGCAAACGCAGTTGTGTCAAGAATTGTGTTTTAAAAGTTGTGTTTTGTAGACTTTTTGCTCTTATTTTATAGTTCTACACTTATCATGTGAGCAGTGCTTTCCTTTTTTATGCTCTAAGTTCTGTTAGCGAAAGACACCACTAAGAAGTGGGTGCTAAAATCATTCAATGAATATTAAAGTTCAGCAATCTATCGGAATAAATAGTAAAGACGCAGAAAACCTGCCATTATAGTTAAGGTTGGAAATCATCTCAAAGTTTGGCACTGCTAGCCCTGACACCAAAAAATGGCACATAGTATTTTGTAACAAAAAAAGCCATGTTCAATAGAAACTTTTGGCCGGAAGAATATTTTTGGTACTTAATTACATGGTGCAGAGCTAGCCTTAATTTGCCAATGGTTAAGTCGCGTAGCACGGCTGAGCCAGTCCAGAACCACGGCTTCTTCCATAAAAATGAAGATAAACTAAGCTCGAGCAATTGGCGTTTGTATTCGTCTTATGCAGAAATTATTTGTGGTTTTTAATTAGTATCTTAGTCACTGTAATATATAGACATCAATGATACGGAGATCTTGTCTGAGTATCATATTTTGAGTACGATTTGGGGTGTCACCATTGCATATTCTACCAATATAGTAGTGATCACACATCACTTGTTACTCAAAATATGGTACGCAGACCTCGTCGCTAAAGTATTATTGAGCAATTATTAGGGGGACAATTATTTTGCTTCAATTGAGCAATAAAAACAAAATTAGAAGTTTATATATGTTGCAAAAATGTGATGTTTTAGGGGTTGAAATGCAAAACTCAAAAGAAAAGCTTGTGATTAATAATTAATCAACTAGTAATGGTAGACTTTGGTAAAGGCTACAACGAATTTGGATTTTTAAATCAAATTAACGCGACATGAATCACATCAACTTTATTAGCAGGGAAAGGAAAGTAAGTTCAAAAGGTGACATGTGTCAACCCTCATTTTCTTTTTCTTTTTTTTATTTGGAAAAAACCACGCATACACTATATGTGTGCACACCATTTGCACACCACCCCATCCAGACCGTCCAATTGCTTTTTTGGACGTAAAAGAATTCTTTGACCGGTCATAGTGCATTTTAAATCTAGAGCGTCCAAAAAAGTATTTGGACGGTTCGGATGAAGTGGTGTGCGCGGATCATTACTATTTTTATTTTTGGTTAAAGTCGACCCTCATTTTCACACATTATTTTTTCTTTCCTTTTTTTCACACATTCACCTAACGTACTACCTAAACTTTTGGCTTTATATATAACCAGAAACAAACAAACAAATAAATATAAATAAATAAATGAAAGGCACGAATATAAATTTATGTGAATCAAATGAAAAGGCTCAAAGATCTTACTCATGGATCTTGACCACAATGCCTAATTAATTAATCAAAAAGAAATAAAAAAAAGTGGGAACTTGCCCGTAGTAAATGACAATACAGCTCACTTCCACCATTCCAAATAATTCTATGTACCAATCTTTGACATATGCAATGTGTTTATGTATTTTTATATATACGTCACAATTAATATGAAGAAAAATTCACAATTAAGACAAATCTATCCAACGAGATTTAATAAATAACTCGTCTGAATTATTACTTATTAGATGCCAGCTAAGAGCAATGCGACATACAAAAATAAAAATCAAATGTAAACTAGTACAAAAAAGACCGAGGTGAGATTCATTTTCGTTTTGAAGGTAGTCGTCATTATACCTGTATGATGGTGGTTCGCTAATTAACTTGTACGCAAACTTTGTTGTGTATTTATCATTTTGGAGAAGTGATTAATTCGAAGACAAAATGTGTATCGTTTCTAACCGCCTTTTAAATTCCACATTTTTTCTAAATAGGTATTTTTTAATATAGGATTTTGATTCCTCAACCCCCAAAAAAATTCCTAAGACTCCTAACTTATTCTTCGCTCACCACTACTTAAAATCAATGGTTGCTCCATCACTTCATGCCACTTGAACTGAAACTGAAAAGCTTGTTAATGATGAGTTTAACTCGATAAAATTGATATTCTTCATGTGTTTGGGGTTATTAAGCATAATGGTGGAGAATTATATCAGGGCGGACCTCATCCACACCCTTAAATGCGGACTTTCCCTCCACACCTTATTTTTCCGATCAAATTTTCATGATTCGAACTGTTGTTTAAAACATATTTTTAAGGGTCCATTCGAGAAATCAGCAAAAAAAAAAAAGACCGAAAAGGGCTCCAGAATTTTTTCATAAAACTGTGCATATGGGGGTTTCATGAAAAATTGATCGGATAAGCCTTTTCCGGTCATTTTTTTATGATTTCTCGCGTGGACCCTTAAAAACACGTTTTAAATACATTGGACGGTTCGGCTTATGAAAATTTGATCGGGTAAGTGAAGGTGCAGACAAGGTGCTGACGGAAGGGGTGTGGATGAGATCCAGCCTATATATAGGGAGAACTTCTAGTCAGGGATCCCTGACTTTTGTTAAAATCAGGACCTCACCTTTCCCGATTGAATTTTGATGATTCGAACCGTCCAATATGTTTAGAATGTGTTTTTAAAGGTGCCCGCGAGGAATCATAAAAAAAATGACCGGAAACGGCTTCATCCGAGTAGTTTTTCATAAAATATATATCCTACGGTTTGTATGAAAAACTGCTAGGATGAAGCCCTTCCCGGTCAATTTGTTTTATGATCCCTCGCGATGGCCCTTAAAAACATGTTTTAAACACATTGAACGGCTCAGATCCTCAAAATTCAATCGGGAAATGTGAGAATGAGAGGGATCCCTGACTAGAAATGGGAACCCCCCCTACTATATCACTCACCACCATTCCATGCGGATTTCGGTTTTCCTGATCGAATTTTGATGATCGATATAATCTATTCAATGTGTTTAAAATATGTTTTTAAATAACTTCTTTCATCATTTAATCTATTTCTTTACCTTTTATTTTCCTGCACAGTCCATTCATAAATAAATTCATAATCGATCCAAACACAATTCAAAAATGTAGTTTAATTAGCTGGTATGTGGACTATTGATTCGCCTTAGGATTCTATATAGGATATACTAGTTGATATATGTATACCCCTTCTGGATCTTTACTAATAGTGATACTCCTATATTGCTGGTATTTATTTATGTATATTTTTTAAGGTCCACTGAATAAAGGCTACAAACCTAGAAAGAAGGGAAGTTGCTTTTGCTTTACAAAAATCAAAACAAACACAAGAAAACAAAGTAAAAGAAAAAGCTTTTTGGAGTAATATATGTTGGAGGAAAAATGGTTTAAGTTCTGGTGGGGAGGACTTGTTATGGGGAAACTTTATTGTAGTGGACTAATGTCAGGCCCTTTAAGTGGATCCATGGTGTCGTGAAGGTTATCTTGGTCATTTTGGTGAGTAATTATTAAGTGGCCTTGGGGCCCGTCAAGTGGTTTTCCAATACACTTCTCGACCACACATTTTTGTAGAAATTATGCCCAGACATGTCTTGTGGCATATGTGGTACTTCAACGCGCTTATCCATAACACATTCATGTAGGGCTCAATTTGTGTAGTAGATAAGGGTGTTGGAAAATCAGGTGGTGGTGGCCCGAGACCATGAATAATTGGTCGAGTAATAATTCAGTGGCCTAGGAACAATGTCATGTGGTGGCCCACATCCTAATCCCCCCCCCCCCCCCCCAAGCGTTTTTCCCATTAAGTTCGACCTAACAACATTCGCAATGATTATGATTTAAAAAAATAAATAAACCAACGTGATGATTGCTGGGGAGCTCCTGCTAATTACACCATTTAATTTGGTTAAACAATATTTAGGCGTTGAACCCTATATTGGACTATTTGCACATTATAAAAAAAAAATTATGAAGGGAAAATTTTCGTTTTATTATTTTCTCTTCTACGTACCTTATAACATATATATAAGGAAAGTAATCATATGTGGAGTATCAAAAGAAACTCAATGAGATATTTTGCCGCAATACTGAATATATTTCGTGTTGTATGAATAGTTTATGACTTTATGTCACAAAATGTACTTCCATTCCGTGTTTTAGTGGAATCAATCTTTAATATTGTAAAGTTGGCCTATTAACCCTCAGTATTAATCACGTGACTCAAAAAGTTTATCTCAATTTATACAATAGTTGCTTAAGATTCGTTATGATATTTCTCATCGATTTGAGACTGGGTTCTCACAATCTCCTTCACTTAAGATCGCAACATTCTCATTGCGCTCTATGTTCTAACAACTTCTACCTACCATGCGATTTGAGAAAAGTGCCCGTTTAAGTATGTCAAGACCCTCAAACTTGTCTCATGTGGGACCCGCCCAAGCACGAGATGCAACCTCAAGATCCTCCCTTGTGGGGACCATCTAAACACATCTTCTTGCGAGACCCGCCTCACACTTCCGGTGGGTGTAAGCTCTGATACCACCTGTAAAGATCCACACGAATTGACCTATTAACCCTTATGTAGCTTTAACCACGTGGCTCAAATTCTGAATATTGAGTTATACAGTCGTTGTTCACGATTCATAATATAATACCTCCCTTTCTCACAAATATTCAAGTCGGTGGTGGAATAAAACACTAGCAAAAGATTGATACCTCCTAACATTTTCAAGGAGAAAGTGATTACCGGATTCGAATCCTATGAGTAACGATCCATAAAGACAGATCTGTATTAATCAATGGATCTTTGATCGAGCCAGCGTATCTCATAAACTCAAAACTTTATTACAAAATACCAAAATCTGATGAGAAACCATTTACTGTATTTGAAAGACGCGCATAATTAATATAAATTTTACGTCGAAATTATTATTTCAACATTTACCCTAGCTATAGGCTACTAATACAAATTTGGTGGACCCAAAAGGAAGCAAGAATCTGAATAACAACTCCATTGACAGCTTGACACAGAAGAAAGCTCCCCCATGCACATGCAATTACACCTCCTTTTTTCCCCTTATTTTCCAAAAACAAATAAACCAAAAAACCCTTACGAATAATTATTAATTACTACTAATAATAATACATTTCTTCAGCGTTTTGGAGTCATCATTTTATCTTGCTTCTTCAACTCCTTATAGAACCTCGAAATAAACTCCTCCGCGGCCTCGTCCACGTGAGAATCCCCTCCGTCCCCGTCGCGTAACGGGAACGGCGAGTCCGTTATCCTCAGCTGCCTCGCCATCGGGGTCCGCCCGAACCCCGGCAAGGCCGGCGACGAAAGCTCGCTGTAAATCAAGTCACGCGCCGCCGGGCTCTGCCAGAAGCTCGACATCGGCGTCGCCATCGCCGTGACGGGCGACGCCTCGCTGACCTTCTCCATCATCTCTAATACCCTCCTCACCGCCTCGACCGTCAAGACGTGGTTGTTTTCGTCTGCCGTCTGGGGCGCGTGTGCGCACGGGAAGAAGTGCGAGTTATGGTGGCTCTTGCGCTTGATGAGGTGGAAAGGGAATGTTGTCGAGGGGCTGTTGCTGCAGCTGAACTCGTACTCGCGCTGGCCGTACGGGAAGGAGGAGGACAGGTGTCCATCGTTCGATCGGCGGTTGAAGCCGAAAAATGCAGCGGCGGAGGAGGAGGAGGAGGGGTTGCTGTGGTGGTGATGGTGGTGGTGGAACATGAGGTTGTGTATGGCCTTGCCGGCGATCTTGCCACGTTTCATCATCATCTTAAGATCCACCATTAATTTGCGGTCGGATATGCCCTTCCTTATCATGTAGAATATCACACGTACTATGTTCCAAATCCTCTTAGCTACTATAGGTATAGTATTTGGTTGTTCCATTTTTTTTTATGAGAGAGAGAGAGAGAGAGAGAGGGTTGAGATTCTAGAGAGAGAGAGAGTGGAGGGTTAGAACTTAGAATCTCTAGAGAGAGGAGGGTTTTTATTTTTTCATGAGTTGGGAAGAATGAGAGGAGAGGGGTTTATATAGGGGGTGAGGAGGAGGAAGAGGTGGTACTTATGGTTTAAGTTTGTGTGCTTGTGAAGTAAACTATACTGACCACTTGGTGAATTGGTCTTTGGTGCTACTGTATTGTGTATTATTTTAATGGCTCAATTATTAGTCGTAGGGTGCTGAAAGGATGAGTTCAAGCTGATGTAAGCTTATATGCACGTCGCAAACGAGTCGTGCCGAGTTTTAGTGTTTAAATTCATCAAATTTTAAATTCTAGTATGAGTTTGAGCTCGAACGAGTTGAATCGAATCAAGATATTCAAGCTCGAGCTCGATGGGTATTTTTTAGTACTTAGCAAGAGTTTAATTTTGTTAACCTTTATTTAAAAAGGGTGGAACATTACCCTCACTCCTATTTGTTGAAATGATATATCATCTTTACCAAAAAGTGTATTGTAGATTTGCACAATTTCAACCAATAAAAGTGAGGGTAATAGTTACCCTCTTTTAACGAAGATAAACAGAAATCGCAATTTACTCAACAAACCTCTGTAAACAAGTTGAGTCTATACATACGAGTTAAGCAAGCCAAGCTATATCTTTTTTTTTTCTTTTTGTGCTCTACAGCCGAGCCATATATATAGTTAACTCGAGTTCAGTTCATCCACTAAATGAATTGAGTCGAGACTAGAACAACTTGTGAAAAGCTCAATTCATTTACGGCTCTAAATTTGTGCACATCTTTTATTTGGATGAAGATTTTCATCTCTAACTTTAACCTATCCACTTTGGACACCTATCAATTTCTATGGCATACAGTTTAATCGCATATAATTACAAACCCCGCAGTGATACATAAGTTGTTCACATGATACACCCGTATCATGTTCATATCCTTTTCCTCCTTTTTGCACTGTATTATATTATATATACCACTTTTCTTTTTTTTAATCTGTAAATTATACTACTACTTAATTTTGGCACCTAAACCTCTTTGCTTGCTTTCTCTGTTAGAATTAAAACCAATTAACACTTGTCGTGTTAGGCTTGTAATTGGCTAAGCCTTTCTTCTCTTTCTTAATTACATAAATAGTATTTATTCAACTGTTCTTAGAGTATCGTCGAGTCCGTCCACCACCAGAACCTATACACTAAGTCTTGGGCTCCACCGGAGTTGGCATAAAGTAATTTGGAAACCCATGTCCTGACCGTGCCCCATAAGCACTAGATGGTTTTTTTTTTCTAGTTATATTCAATTTGACGTTTCTGGTATGGCATTTAATTTATATATACCCTCTGATTGGAACAGAATTAAGACAAAACAAATTTTTTCTATATTCTCGAAAGGCGAATTCTTCGATATATAATACAATTTCAGAAGCGTTGTCATCCCACATCGGATGTGAACGTCTGTTTGGGCTTTCCCACATCGGACGTGAACGTTTATCGTCGGCTTATAGACGTCAAATGATATTCTCAACTCTGTAGTATGTGCTATATTTCGAATCCGGGGTGCTGTGCACCTCTCAGCCCGACTCGGATCGTGTTTTGGATGCTTGGATGTGCTTTAATTTTTTATCACTAAAAATAAATTAAAATTGTTGAACGCATCGGGACCGTCCAAAACACGATCGGACGGCCGAGGGGGTGCTCAGCAACTTCACCGGGTCCGCTATATTTGCTCGTGATGGGGATCAAGGTTTTTCATTCTGCCGTTATGTTCATACACGGAAGGTGTTTGATTTGAGGGTTAGTAATTACTAGTATGGTACAAAAAACGTTTTCCCGGGAATATTGAGGAAAGAAAAATGAATGGTTCATTGCTTTTCTTTGTTTTATGTTTGGTGTGTAACTTTGGTGATGTTATTTGTTGGTATCTTACCAACTTTCGTCTTTGGTTGCTAGCCAAGCACATGTTTTGCTTGGTGGTATTTGCCAATTTTGTTGGTTGTACTTCCGTAGCCTTGATGCTTTTGCTAATATTCTTTTTTAACTCGTTGTACATTGTATTTCGAGTTAATAAATTTATTTCCGGACCAAAAAGACAACTCAGCAAGGTGAAAGTACGACTCAAAAATACATATATCAACATGCATTTCAATCAATTACAGATTTAACTAGCTAGATTTAGAAAATATTTACCAATTATTGTAGTCTACTCCAACTTGCCGACCACTCTTTCAACTTTTAAACACAGGACCACACATAAAGTTAAACAAATTAATTATTGCACCATTTTACATATGTGTGTTACAATTCAAAGTCAATATTTCCATTCATTTCAAAAATCACATACATAAAGGTGGCATGCAGTGGGTAGCTAGCTAGGTCTGTCTATTTGAAAATTGCAATCTTTACTTACAACTGAAGTTAAGAGAAAAACATATTTACGGAGGAGGCAAAAACTTCTAATTCACAGAAATTCACTCTCGTCATGCCACATCGCCTAGTTAAAAGACTCTTCTACCGAAAATATTATTCTTACATAGAAGAGTTATGGAAATTGTCTTCTTTTATACTTGTATCTTCCATGAAAGAGCTAGCTAGAATTATTAAAGTTGCAATCGTGATAACTTACCGTTAGTTTTCCGCAATTCTTTGATTCACAGAGGGTCCCTGAATAAGTTTCTCTCCTAAAGTTAAAAGGGGTCCTTATTTCAGTTTATAATTGCGCTTATATTCTCCCTTCCCTTCTGTATACCAGGAAACTTCGCAAAAGTGATGAAGGGCAAATTTGGAATTTGGAAATACTTTTCACTTGCCAATCAATCTTTTTGGAAGATCTTAGGGTTGCTTGCTACACGTGTCGTTTTTCTGTTCATGTAGCACGAAACCTCCATAATACCATTGCTGAATTATTGCTTTTACTTCCACACTAAGGAAGTCCACCATGTGGTTATGTGCCCAAAGAGGAAAGTAAACGTTTCAATTTCAACATTTTTTCCTCGTTTGAACTTTGAAGCACAAAGATTCTACTTGGCAGGCTTATACTGTTCCGCTAACTTGGTTTTTTGGCTTTTTTTGTATGAGAGCTCGAAAAATACGTACCGCTTTGTTTGGTTTGTGTTTTGGAGAAGTGTTTTTGAAAAATTTGAAAAAAGGTAGAGAGAGAAATGAGAGTAATAATTGTGGAGAGAGAAAAAAGGAGGAGAGAGATAGAGTGAGAAATGAGAGTAATATAAGCCTCTAAAAAACAAACCAAAAAGGTTTTTTTTTTTTTTTAACAGTAAATTTTTTTTATTAATCTTTAGAAACAAATTATAAAGATTGAAAGAATCATAAGCATGAGGCATCACAACAAAGCAAGAGTCGGCCTACAAAGAAGACACAGTGCACAAGGCTTTCCCTACTGCATTATAAAATTTACACAGTCTTACAGCCATAAATTAGTCTGAGGTTGTTTCAGTGTCAACTCAAACCCTAACAATTAGGTCACAATGAACAACCTTACCGTTGTGCCCGAACCGCCCTTTCAAACCTCTAAAAACATGCAGTAGATCATGCATATACAACTTAATGTCGTAAGCCGATGGATCTACTTGATTTGGGAACTCCCTGCCCCAAAAGAACCACACCTAACTACTTTAATCATTGCCATTATTGAAGAGGGTCAAAGTCCAACAACGTAGCTACATTTTTTTAATTTGGGTTCCAAGAAGAACAAGCTAGCAAAACTGTATCCAGGAATCCTGTAATGCGGAGTCGCACTGCAACCCTATAGTACTGTGGCATCCGAGTCTTTGATCTCGGTAATCAATAGCTCGGATTTCATTTCGGTAATGAATGGCTCGGATCATGCAAATGCCGAGATGAAATCAAGACTATTGATTGTGCGATCAACGACTCGGATGCTCCACTACAACCTTGCATGCAGTGCGGACAGGATCCCCAATTCCAGCAAAACCTACATTAAACTGGCAAAGAAGTTCTGGTTTCTACTTTCTCATATCTTAAGATTTACTGTATTTCATATAATAAGTTCCATTGAACAGCTGTTGGCCTTTGGCAACTCATAAAAACTTTTGAAGGCTGTAAAAAGTACCAGCAACAACCAAAAAAAATACACAGCCACGCTCCAACTTGTAGTTATTTAATTGTCTCATATTTTTAAATCTTTGCAATTTGCATACTTAATTTAGGCACATTAATTCTTCTCTGGCGGTCTGGCCATTCATAACTTATGGAAATAATTAGCAGGCATCCTGTTACAGCACGTATTGTCGTGTTTCTAATTCAAGCAGTCCATACGAAGATTTGCTCCAGTTTAAATTGGGCTTCCCACAAATGAGCAGTCAAATTAAGCCTCCAGAATTAGTCGAGTTGCGCGTAACTAGCCCGGACACCTAATTTATTCAAAAAAAACTCGAATTCTAGCGGTGCTGTTTTAAACTTCTACTGTTTTTCATTACACAGCTGGTGATCACAACTCATAAAGCGTGTACATTGCAAGGTTGTCAGATTAAAGTTATTAGATTAATGATGCTCATAATTAAAGACAAGCTTATTGTGTTATATTTCGTTTTGTTTATCCACCTCCGCCGTTAACTTTGTGATGTTTCAGAAGCTTTGGATTCTTCTTTTAATTTTATGTACTATAAAATTGAGAATTATCCGTTGCAGTGTTCTTTTTTTTTTTTTGATCGGCAAAAGTAACATTTATTAAGGGGAAAGGGGAAGGGAGTCCAACGGAACGTTGGACAAATACAGCTAAATGGGACAAGCCCAACCTCATAGGGACAAAGCCCAGTACATCCAAAGGCCTGAAAGCCCAGATAAAACAATAAAAGCACAACCCCAAAGTGGGCCTAAAATGCCCAAATCAAAACAATTAACACAACCCAAAGAAACCCTAAACCTAA